>CM035131.1:52012760-52170260 GCA_020205605.1 Panax ginseng
AACAACCAGGTCGTTCCTAGGAAAGAGGGGGCTTTTCAATAAGAATTTCTCCTTATTGGCGCGCAATTAGGTGACCAAACCTCTCCTTGACAAAACTTCTAGACATTGTCAAAATTGTAAATAATAATATGAATAACTTTGTCGTCTCAATTATTGATTTAATAATATAACATATTATGCAGAAGATACTGCGACAATAATTGAATCAATAATATGATAGATATGATGCAGCAATTACTGTAATTGAGTATAACTGAGTGACTTCTTACGTAAGCATCAATAATCAATACCGTGTGCTATTATGCAACGACACGTATTACTGTACTTTTACTACCGGGTAGTTCAACAGTTTAACGGTAAAACTTTTGCCATTATTTTTATAAAAAAGATAATTCTGTCATTTTCTAAATACGACAATACTTCCATTGGGGGGGGGGGGGTCCACCAATGATTATGTCATCGTACGAATATTCTATGTGAAAACGAATATTCCCCGACCAATCAAATATTCCTCGACACAACGAATAACAACTTGCTTACTTTGTAAAATTTTCAAATATCACCCTTAACTTTAACCCTTTTATCAATTTAACCATTTACTAAATAGAATAATTATAAGAAAATTGAATACATTCATTTCATAAAATTCAGGGTCTCACATAATTGTTTACAACTTTTATACATACTACATCATAATGTGAGCCTAGGAATCATGTGATCACAAATTCTATTTCTGAATCTACATTCGGTTCCCGTGATTGACATTTTCAGCTGCAACCAGCTTGTAAATTATTCACGGTGTCTGAATGTCCTTAGATGGCTTTCATGCCCACAAGGAGTTCGGCACTGCTATGTATCTTATTTTCTCGAAGATGCCTCACATGTCGAAAATAATAAAAGCAATCAAGCCGAACAAATAATAAAATGGAAGTATTAAAGGACTCAATTATTATTGAGCACAAGGGTTTGAAAAACCTGTTTTACAAAACATCATTGACATATCTCGTTAAAATTAAACTTTTATAAAAAATTCAAACCCTTTGTATATAGGTGCAAATGAGGCATAACACTACTTCCAGATAACTGCACATTGACCTACACACACACATTTAGATACAAGTTTAAATTAAAAAGTGGCGGTAATCGTGTCACCACGGAAGTCGGGGGGTTCCAAACACCTTCCATCCGCTTAATCAAGCCCCCGGACCCTAACGAATCTCAGTTTCATAAACCAGTTAAGCAGTGTCACATCACTAGGTCTTTGTATAAACCTTTTCTCAGTTGAGTTGGTGCAACCATTTAAAAATACTAACTAGCGACTCTTACTGTTAAATCATTGACATATACATGTCGGACCTTTTCAAACTTATTTTTTCAAACAAATCTCACCTAACATGAGAACACCCAAAGACAAGAACATAAAGGGACAAATAAAAATCCCGACGTCGACACCTGATAAAAAAAGAAAACCACGATGTTGTGTCCGTACATTCAGTCGACTGAAAGGAATAAGACACGACTATCTCATAAGTAAAGAAATACCCATGACGTCTGAATGTGCCAATCGGTCTCAAGTGTGTCATAAAACACACGTACAACAAGATAACACTGCTTCTGAAAAACCCCACAAAATGGGTATGGCAAAACATGGTCGACCTCAAGGTTTCTGCCAAGATCATCGACAAGATGGTATAACCCTCTGCGAGAGCTTGGACTACTGTAATCATGTCGATATCTTGATGGTCCATGTACAACGTCATGTATAGATAGACCACAATACAGATTAAGAAAATATCTATACGGGTAACATGACACTCACCCTCAGTAATGGTGAAGTCCCTTGAATATCGTAGATAGGTGTCCAATGACCCAAACAGTCAATCAGGATATCAATGGACACCACATGCCCCGAGGTGATCTCATCTAGGGAAACTATGTGCCTCAAGCCTGACAAGGTTATAAAATGTCGGCTCATATCACCGACAGTCATCCGAGCACAAGGTCGATCTAAAGGCAAGTCTGTAAGACACTAATACTCCTCCAATGTCGGAGTCAACTCATGGATATCAAATCTAAACACATGTCTTACTGGTATCCAATGATTTATCATGCTCTTTGCAAAGCTTAACGAAACGTGAAATATTAAGAGGGTCATGGAGTACCTCAACAACTAATAGACTATCACCCGATCTAGGGAAGTTAAACTGTCATACCAAGATCTCAAAGAAGATGCCACCAACATGGGTGAGGAATGCTAAATCCGGCTAATAGTGGATGAAGACATCTATAGAGCCGTATCATAAGACCATCCAGGGGTCAATGCCAAACTCACCTCTGGGAATGCATATCCATGACATAATGCATACATCATGATAAATGATAAATGATAGATGACAATATGATATAGAGAATAGAAAGAATTATACATACAGTCCTAAATACATCATCATCTAATACATCATCTTTGTATACAAATGGAAATAAAAAGTACAGGAAAATGGGCCACAATCGCCCAATATATAACAGAGGCCTATCAACAGATATAACGAGAAATAGGGCACAGCCGCCTAATATCTAACAAAGTCCTATCAAAAGAAATAGTGAGAAATACATCAGAAGAAATCAATGATTTCCACATCATCCAGTCTATCCATCTGATGTAACTCCTCCTGAGTCACTGAGTGTCTTCCAGAAGGGATATCAGGCCAATATAGTGGAGGATTTATGTCGATAAAGTCATCAAAATATGAGCCACCTAAAGGGCCAGCACCAGAGCTGGAAGGATCAAAATTATCCACCTCTGATTGATCTCTGCCCAAATACCAGATGAAAATATGTGCCCGATCCAATTACTGGGTCAAAGTCTCAATATGCATCAAATGAGTGGGCTCTCGAACCCAGGCAATCCAATATGTCCATCATAATAGAGCCAAGAACCATATCTCCCATAAACTGTATGGCGCTGGTCTGAGCTCTAATGGTGTGAGGGAACCACCAGCGGTAAAAAGTGTTTTGAGTGTCCCTTTGATAAACTAAATCCATCTATGCCCATCAAGGGGATCCCGGTGATCGGATGGGATAAAGGCCAATAATGCCTGGAAGGAGGAAAGAACGAAATGTGTATCTCTTTTATGGTGCTCCTGATAACACGCTCTCTTAAATAGAGCTCCAAACTTCCATCAGTAAGGAGAGGAATATGATAGGTGGACAATATATACTCAACACCAGTCGGGAAGCCACCCTCAAAGCCAAATGTCAAGTGGTCCTCGGAATAAGGAACCCATGTAATAACATCGGCTGTCAATAACTCCAACTATAAGAGAGAATGGGTGAAACCCTCAGCTATAGGAACCTCCACCAGAGTGGAGTAATGTCATCGCCATCCCCGGGGATAGGTCTCCAGACATAATATGCTAATAGGATGAAGACATGGAAGCCTCTAATAGGCCCAAAACTACAAATGCAAAGATCAAATATTTGCAGTCAGGAAAACTAACAACATGAACGAGGGGAATCAAAAATCAAGAAAATATACTCAACAGTAAAAATGGGTAAAAGCCTAGCCAAGCCTTCGTTACGCCCTCTAAGAGTAGGCACCTCCCTCTGAGGAAGTAGGCAAAGGTGTTGGAGCCTCAATCAAACTCTCTGATACGGTCCACCTCCCGAGTGGCACTAACTAAAGTGAATGATACCGTCGAGGAGTTGTCCGCCAAGAAATAACCCCTGATGATGATCAGGAACAATCACCGAAGGATGCGATCTCTAACCCTCAAATAATCGGGTAGAGGCTAAATCAGAGACCCACTCATGACATCTACACTCAATCCGACCCTTGAGCACCGTGGCCGGGACTCCTAAAAAGGATCTGATGGCAATTAGGGAAATGTCAGCAACCAAAGGCACTAGCGCCCATGTAAACTCCAATCCAATGATGAATCGCTAATCCATCGGTATCATTATCACCTCACAGTCTAATAAGTGGAGAGACTGGGTCTGGTGAAACCAACACTACTCAGACAAATCCCTGAGATAACCCCAGGGACAATGATGGGGGGTGATAGAAAAGAAAGCCTCGAAGCCCCATGCATAAATAATCACCTGGTACTCTACATGGAGTGTAACACCCCCATATCTATACTCCCACGGTATCTAATATGGTGTTTATAAAAAAACAACATAATGCTTTTAATTCTATACACCCATGGTATCTGATTATAAGATTACATTAAATAGAGGGACTATCAGATATAATTCCCAAAGATCCAAAATTCACAGTATCCCATAACAGATGTAAATTCTCAAGAGAACTATTATTGTGTTTGGATACCCTCACTTGGATATATGAACTGTATATGTGACTAGAGTCTATTTATCTGAAATTCAGAGTATCAGTAATAACATGAATAGTCCATAATACTAATACCCTCACCTAGATGTATAGTCTATGCCAAACGCATTTATACTATCGTATAGATAGTAACTATATATCCAAAATCCAGAGTATCAATAACAACTTGAACAGTCCATGCTATTAATACCCTCACTCAGATAAATAGTTCCCAAGGATCTCAACTAGATTCGAAGAAGTCTAATTTTACATCTATATATGTAAGAAAACACGGTTACGGAAATAGAAGATGTTATATATATCATAATATTAAGATTCGATTACATGATTCTCATAACGAGTTCTTATTACAAGATATTCAAACAGACAAGAATATAATCTAATTTATGTAGGGACGCTTCCCTTTATCTACTCCAGATGTTCCAGGATTACCATCTAAAACGGCAAAGGGAATAATTTGCAAGGGTGAGCTATGACATGCTCAGCAAGTTTTGTATTTTGTAACAATATAGGATTTGAAGAAATATAACAATTCAAATTTTGACTGATGTTGTTACCATTTCTGGATTTCTATCTATTTCAACCATTTCTGGAATTTTTCTTTATTTCCGTCAGTCACACAGACTTAGAAATTTTGTTCAGATATGAGATAGGGGATCAGCCCATTCAACATCTTAGGAGTATGCATATCATCCTACCAGTGCTCAAAATACACTAAATGTCAATATATTATTGACTAAATTTCAATCCCTTATGGGATACCTAACTTCAATATAAGATGTCTTACCAAAACAATTTGGTTTAACGTGACAGTTTATGCTCAATAAACAATATCATATGAATAAACAATTCATTTCTTAGTTATGCTGAAGCTAGAGCAATAAACAATAAGAAGGTAATTCAATTGTAGGTGTAGTATATTATATCAACAACATATCAAGATAAAAATCTTGTTCAATAAACAAACAAGGTTTAAGAAACTTTGCTTTATAAGAGATTTAAGGATTGAGAACTTTCCTGAGTGTAGATCAGTCAAGTTATGATATTCAAACGTTAAAAATACCTACGAATGTTCATATATATAATTCTAACACGTTAGTATTTATAATAATACTTAATTATATCATTTACATATGAACGGATTAAACTAATTAAGTTTTTGGTGGTAAGTACCTTTGATAAATGGACTAAATTTTATTTATAAAATTTAATTATCCTTTATAATACCTTTTTAGAAATTTTAAAGTATTTAAAACATTTATTTATCTTTAAAAATGTTTTTTTAATCTTTTATTTCTATTTATAAGTAATTAATATTTACTTAAAATTTGACAAAAACATTGATTATTATTTTTAAATAATTTATATTCATTTATTGTAATTTTATATCAATAATAATATTTTTCCATAATTATTTAGTATTTATAAATAATTATTCTGATTTCTTTATTAATAAATTAATTATTAATAATATCTAAATATAATAAAATAATTATTAAATTTATGTAAAATATCAGAATTTAATTAAAATTATTTAATATAATTTTTAAAACTGTTTTTATATTTATTTATTAATTATTTCTAATTTTTATAATTTATTTTTAGAAAAATAATTTTTGTTTGTCACTAAAGCCCTTTAGTGACAGAAAGTGTCGCTGTAGGTGTTCTTGAGTTCTGGGCAGCAGTTTGGTCATGGTCGAGTGACCAGTTTGACCACTAATTATAAGGCTACTGCTAATGATTTTTGGTTTGGTCAAGAGTTGATGTTGTAGTACTCATACAGTAGTACAATATGAAACAAATTTTAGGCTTTAACCTACATATAACAAAAAGTTATAGAGGCTCAAAGTCACTATCAGACCTATTCTTGAGTTTCTAGGCAACCCAGAACAGTAGTCATGGCCGGTCAACGATTTTGTGGCTTGAATATCTTTGATTCTGTGTATTAGATGTGTGTGATGTTTGTTATAACATGTAGTATATATGGCAGGGTACATATATATAACATTAACTTGAATAAATCATAACTCTAAGGTCTCTAATTATGCTGGTCAAAGTACAGCCAAACGTTGTTCTTTGTGTTCTTCAGTTTTCTGGAAAACCCAGAAAACTTGGTACAGCTTGGTCAACGATTTTTGACTATTAATTCCAGTAAACCTATACGTTTTTTGTTCAATTTAAGATCATAGATATGTAGTATATATAACAGGGTATTAATCTATAACAAAAACTTACAAAAGTAACAAATAGAAGACGATTAAACAGATTGGTCAAAGTAGCCGGTTCGACTGTTCTTGAGTTTTCTAGGTAACCCAGGAAACTGCAATCCATGAACGGTCAACCCACTTTGACTTCTTATAACTTGACATATATGGTTCAAATGATCCTATTTTTATTTCAAGATTAAAGACCTACTAACAGGCTACAAATACCAAACAATTAACAGACTAAAACACAAACACATATGAATATATAGGCCCTGACATTCGATTGTCAGACTTAGTTTTCAAAATTTCCAGATTTCTTAAAACACTTATTTAAGGCATCTAGATGTTATGAAAACATGTTCTACCAATCTAACATACTTTCTAACATACTAATACATAATTCTAAACATCTAAACAACAAATCTAACATAGGATCAAAGAGCTAATTATGAACTAGGGTTTGTACCTTTTCTTGAATGATTTTCAATTCTAGCTTCTGATATTGTTGCTGCTATCACCCAGGCTTGATTTGGTAAGTTTATAAGTGTATCTAGGCTTAGGAATTTCGTGAGTTTGCTTAGACCTAAGGTTCATATTTATAAAATTCTTCAACTTGGCTTTTTGGTCATTTTTGTGCAACTTGCCTCTACAAATATCTGATCTGATGACTATTTTCATGCTTGGGAGTTACAAGCATGTCATGTGTAGCCTAGGGAGTTGCAATGGTGACTCCTAACCTACTTGTGAGCTAGTTAGGTTTGTTTATTAGCTTAATTAGGCTTTAATCTTCACTAATCTCGATTAGGGCTTTGTTTCTAATGATTAGAATTGTTAAGTAATGTTAATTAGTACCTAATTGAAGATTACTAACCAGGATTAGGTGTTAACATAAGCTAATTAGGGTTTAGTTTATAAATTAGGGTTAGGATTTTGCTAGTTAGGGTTAGGGTTTGTTAATCTAGGGTTGTTAACCTAAATTTCTCACTAATCCTAATTAATAAGCACGACAAAGCGTTTTGTCAGTGTAACCACGACAAAGCAACTTGTCAAAATAATTTTACCGAAAAGTCTGATTACGGGAAAAAAATATTTTAAGCACGAGGTGTCAAGCACGACGTTTTTTGGACAAAAATTTATTTGGTCAAATTTGTCAAACAAAGTATATATTAACACATAACACATTCAGAACGGAGAAATTTTATTTATATAACAGGATTTTACACATACGAGTCTTATTAGAGTTTTAGGTTTTTATATTCACCCCCACTAATAAGAATTTCATCCTCAAAATTACAGTACATGTCAAGTAAATAATTGAGGATAATTCTCGCGCATTTTATCTTCAAGCTCCCATGTAGCTTATTAACCGTTCCAATTTCTCCAGATCACTTTAACCGATGCTATCACTTTATTTCTCAGGACTTGCTCTTTACGGTCGACGATCTGTGTAGACACTCGAAATTTTCTGCACTCCTATTACTAACATTGTAGGAGGGTAGATTCGTCTTTCGGATATAACCCTGGAAGACGGCTTACATCCATTCCGGATACTACCGGAAGTTCAGTTCCATTCCGGATACTATCAAAAGTTCAGTTTCAACCCGGAACACAAATTGGGAACATCAGTCCAAACCCCGGAACACACACCGGGAATGTCATTTCCAATCTCCGAGATAACCCCGAGATATGTAGATCAAAAGACCGGCAACAACACTGGAGAGGACAGTTCTATCTCGGGAATAACATCGTGACGCTCAGTTCCAGTCCCAGAGACAACATTGGGAGTAGCAACCCCATCCTTGATGATAGCCCCAAGAGATGCCATTACTTGTTTCAAACATATGCAATCAACTTCAACCCCAGACATCCTGTCAAGGCATACACACCTCAGACCCGGAGTTAACAAACGGGTAGACAAGAACACCCACATATGACAGTGAGGCATACAAACAAGCAGCAATCCAATCTCAGATGTAACCCTGAGCAACGTCTGCTTTCCGCTTAAACCGGTGATAACCCCGGTGAGGAGTCACAACGTCATCTTACCATCTCACCAAGATGATATCGTGGCATACCAACAAGTAGTCCAATCTCAGCTGTAACCCTGAGCAACGTCTACTTTCAACTCAAACCGGCGATAACCCTGGTGAGGAGTCAAACATCATCTTGTTCCTTCGATAATGACACGTCGTCTCAACACTTTATACATACATACATCCAGCAATGTCCCATAAGAACCGAGGATTGACAATCCCGAGTGACTATTACGTGTGACATTACTTTGGATAGAATTTGAAGCTTGAAGACCACGGGCATAGACCCCTCTTCCTGACTTCGTACAACCTCTAATCCATGTCATTGCGTAACTCTCGACACAAGCGGTCCGAAGAAGGTCAGATATACCTCGTTCGGATGCTCTGATTGAAGTTCTGCAAGTTCGAGCGGACATTACAGTGAATGAGTGCACGTACTACGAGATAACGGGACCTGCGAGGCTCGGATGCATCACGACCAGCTGCAGGTACAACTGCGGCTGCCGCAGATGTACCTACAGCCATCCATCTATATATACAAGCCTTGGGGTCAGCCATTTGAAAAGAAGAGAGAGAAGGAAAAAAGCGAGGAAGCCCTGTCCATTTTACTCTGCATACACATTTTTTGAGTGTTTCCTCATCTTTAAACACTAGTTAGCTTACATATAGCTATCTTTTATCCGACGGGAGCTGAGTGTTTATCCATTTAAAGTCATTGAAGTCTACTTTGGTAGCCCACTGTAAGCCTTCTTATATTCTATAAAGCCTTCTTCTCATATTAGCACACACTATTATACACACTGAGAGTCGTGTTGTGTGCGTTTTCCCGGACTTCGGTCCGTGGTTTTCATTTCTGTCTGTATATATATATACTTATATACGTATATATTTTATATATGGACTAACATTATCGAGTTATGCCTCGATTGAGCCTAGACTTCGGTCTAGAGTGTTTAATTCCTTTCATATATATATATATATATATATATATATATATATATATATAGATGTGATGTGGACTATCATCGATGAGCCTGTATTTTATATTTGGTGCGTTTAATTGCTTATATGTATATATATATATATATAACTGTTGTCAGACATATTTGATGAGCCTGGATTTACATCCAGTGCGTTTAATCGCTTATATATATATACATATATATAATTGTTGTCGGACATATCCGATGAGCCTAGATTCACATCCAGTGCGTTTACTGCTCTTATATATATATATATCTGTACATATATATATATATTTACATTTCACAAAGCTGGAGTTCACTTCATGGCCTTTTACAACTTTATTTACATTCCGTCATGCCTGGAATTTACTTCATGGCAGTTGATCGCTTTTACAGCTTTATTTACATTCTGTCCCGCCTAACGTTTACTTCGTGGCGGTTGATCATGCTTATATATATATATATATATATATATATATATATATATATATATATATATATATATATTTACATCTTTTATATATATATATATAATCGCCATCGCTTTCATACAAATTGCGTGATCATGTGATCCTAGGAATCATGTGATCACAGGTTCAATTTACTGAATCTAGATTCGGTTCCCATGATGGACATTTTTTAGTTTTAAGCAGCCTGTACATTATTTTATAGTGTCTGAATTTTCTTGGATGGTTGTCATTCCCATGAGGAGTTCGGCACTGCTGTATATTATTTTCTCGAGAATGCTTCGCATCTCGAAAATAAAAGTAAACAAGCCGAACATTTAATAATAAAATTGAAGTATGAAAAGGTCTCAATTCCTATTGAGCATAGGGTTTGAAAAACCACTTTTACAAAACGTCATTCCTATATCGTGGTTAAAACTGAATTTTTCTATAAATTCAAACCCTTTGTATATAGGTACGAACGAGGCCTCGCACTACTTTCAAATAACTGCACATTGATCCACACACACATACAAACACACACATTCATATAACAATTTCTTTTAAGAGTGGCGATCACCATGGTAACACGGATGTCGGGGGGTGCCTAACACCTTCCCTCCGCATAATCAAGTCCCCAGACCCAAAATGAATCTTGGTTTCACAGACCCGTCTAGCAGTGTCAAATCACTGGGTCAATGTGCAAACCTTTTCGGTTGCATTGGTGCAACCAGTTAAATACACCAACTGGCGACTCTTAAAGTCAAATCGTTGACATTATACATGTCAGACCTTTTTCACTTATTTTTTCAAACAAATCTCACATTAACATGAGAACACCAAAGAACAAGTAACGAAAAGGGACACTCAAAAATCCCGACGTCGACAGGTGGCGACTCTGCTGGGGATGCCAGTAAGAGGGCTTAAGCCGCTATTACAAGCTTTTCAAAATTGTTATATGCTTGTGTGTAAATGTTGCATTTACTTTTTTGATGAATGTGTACGAATGCATCTTTATTTACTGCACTGCTAATTATCTATCTGTGATATTAGTGCTTCACACATGTCATCATTTTGCATAAACGGTGAGACACGTTGTATGTGAATGTATGTTGTGTGGTTGCTCCAGGAGGCTATCCTGTTGGTGTTTGATTACTAGACTCGTGGGAAGAATAATTCCCCGGGGCTCAGGAAAGGCACCACCTAGATTCGCTCCAGTTGAAAGATCGGATTAACTTTCCGTCAAGTAAATTGCGATGATCTGGGAACCTTCATGCCAAAAGGTCATGAGAGAAACCCTAAGATAGGTCAACCTCTGATAAACCAAACACGGAGAAAAGTCTCTTCATACTTTCCATTTTTAATTAATTTTAAACGCATTTACTTGTAATTTTATTCCATGTTCATCCATATATAATGGAAAATATGAAGAATAATTGTGCATGCATAACATGTTACCAATTAACAACTGGTTTTGCAGGACAAATTTCTTAAACGGACATGTTATGATAACATTTACATTACCCTAAGACTAAACTACGTAAGTCTTTTGTAGGGAAGCAATTGGGCCTATTACCCGCTTAAAGTCCAAAAAGGCCACAGGCCTACAGCCAATCATATCTTCTTCTGACCAGTCTAATACTCTCTCCCGAGATGAATTTGATGGATTGAGTTAACAAATCACAGACTTGGCCGTTCTACTGAAAGAATTGCACCAGTCTACTCAGGAAGTACAGGAAGCTCCTTTCTATGAAAAAGTTCTAGCTGGTATTGGCAAACCATTCTCTGAAATGATCAAACATGGCAAGATGGCTGAAATGTGAATGACGCCCGGTAAAATTCAAGACCTAGCCGCTCTTAAAGCTGTTGCTGAACACATCCAGTCCGGATCTTATGGAAACAACCCCTGGAAGGTCCATAAAAGAAAGAGGAGGATGTTTCCTTGATACTACAAGGACAAAAAGGCAATTAAAGTATGCCTATACAGAGGAGAAACTACTCCCCTTTTCCAGAACAATCTTCAAACCCTCCATTGCCTAAAAGTGGAGAAGTAAAGCGACCTCGAACGTTCACACCCTTAGGAGACTCACTCGAGAATGTTCTTGCTCTTCTAACTGCTCAGAAGAAAATTACATAGCTTCTTCCACCAGCCAACCCTAATGGGAGGGGTTTTAATGCTACTCGGAAGTGTGTTTATCATGCCGGGGCACCTGGACATGACACTCAAGATTGTTGGGCCTTGAAATATAAGATTCAAGATCTAATAGACAACGGTGAGATCGTGGTCACTAAACCAGATCAACCTCATGTGCAAGATAACCCTCTTCCTCAACACAAAGAAGAAGAGGTCAACATGATCAGTTGTAGCACCACGCAAGGTTCCAATTCTAATGGCGAATCATCCCAATCCATCATGGACGGTGTTGACAAATGGGATTATGCAAAGTTCCAGTTTACCATGGAACGAAAAATGAAAGCTCTTTGCAAACAAATTGAGCAATTGGCAGAACTGGTGAGCCACCAACATCAAGTCACACGCCAATTAATCAGGCAGGAGCATGCCTATCTCCTTCCTTTTGTTATGAATGCCTCCTCACCACCTTCAGAAAGCGAAGCTATGGAGGATAAGGTTGCGAAGAGAGCAAATGTTAAAGCCCGTCGGGACTTTGCCAATCAAAGGGAATTCACCTATTTGGGCCAATCTATGGAGGAGATACTTTAAATGTTGATCAACGAAGGAAGAATTACCTTCCTTCTCCCTCCCATCAACTCACCATTGGAAAGAAGATGATAGTAATCTTCTTATTTTTCTTTGGGGACTATTGGGTCAACCAAGGATAATTCTGTGGACATATGATATCTATCATAACCTAGACGCATAACCTCCCATGTATGAAGGTTTTCTTGAGTATTTTCCAAAGATTTTAATTTGTAAAATAGTTATTGATTGTACTTTTATTTAAAGTACCATTGTAAGGTTGTGGTCGAGGCACCATGAGAGTTACATACATTTGTATTAAAGCTCACAGTTTAACTGTGGTCGTATTCTGCATGACATTTCAACAGTTGTATAAATGAAGTTTGTAAATGATTTTTATAGTGTGATATCTGGCGACTCAGAATGGGTCGTGTGGACCTATTTTGGGGGCATCACATACACCCCTTTTGTCAGGTGAAGGAAAAGCTGCACGATCAAAATTCTTTGTTCGTTCCCAAAAAATGTCAAAAGTCCAAAGAAGGGAGCTATTCCCCACTCGCTAATAAAGGGGACTTGCTTAATAGTTTTTGGGTCAGCAAAACATTCGTCGGAATTAGCCTACAACAAGGGAGATTTAGCATGAGAATTCTATGAAACAAGAAAATGAAGTAAAAGCATTCGAAATTAAGTGCTTACCATGGTAAAAGAGAAATGATGAATCCCGACCAAACGAGGTCGCCTTGAAAATAATCTCCCTTTAACAATGTCCGACACACAAAAAAAAAAGAAGTCTAAGCTCGAATAAGAAGATTTAGCCCCTTAAAAGGAGAAATTAAGGACACCTGAAAAGAAGAAGGAACAAAATTAGCAAAGAACGAAAAAACCTCTAGGGTTCGGTCACCTCAGATTCAACCACATTGAAATTTGGCCTCCTAAGGTTCAGCTACCTTGGGATTCGACCCCTACTAGGGTTCGCCCACCTAAGATGGTCCAACTGTGGGACCTTCTTTTCTTAGTTTGTTGTTTGATTGATTAGAACGAAGTGCCGCTTAGAGATCCTTAAAAATAAGTCTTTCTTTAATATCCGGGAATAAAAATCATGAAATTACCTAGAAAAAAAATGAATAAAACAATCACAAAAAAAAATTACCAATCAAAAAACCAACACATGATCAATTATGAAAACCTAAACTAAGACCAAAACCCCTTTAATTTTTTTAACTTAATCCTAACTGATCTCCATTTAAATTTGAAGTTTTTCCAAATCCAATGATAATCTCGCGTGTGAAAACGTGCACTAATCTTTGAGAAAAGTGAAGTGTATATATATATATATATATATATATATATATATATATGGGGAAAATGGGTATGCACAGTCGTGTACTTTTTTTTATACAGTCAACCAAAAATGACGTCGTTTTGGTTGTCTTGTTTTAAAACAAAAAAAATACGGCTTGTCTCCCACCTCCTTCATCCTCCCAAATCAGATGCTTCTCTCCTCCCTAATCACAGAGAAGGGCTTCATCCTCCCAAATCAGAAAGTGAAGAACCCTAACGAAGAACCCTAGGTTTAGCCATGTCGGTGTTGCTTCAATTTCCTTCTTCTTCCCATCCATCGAATCAACTTCATTCATCTTCTCCCAAATCAATCGTGCAACATGGCAAATAGAATGGAATTGGGGGTTATGCCTGCAAGATGGGGAGTTGTTTATCGTTGATGTAGTGCCTTTGTCCCACTGTAAGGCTGCTCCTTTCTCTCCTGATGTTTATATATCTATGTGGTTTAGCTTCTTTGAAATTTGGTAGTTAATTGGTAAATGATTTGCTTTAGAATATCTATAGAATCTCTTTTTAGAAAGGGATTTAATATTTTCACATGAAGATTTGATATTTTCACTTTAGAAAGGGATTTAAGATTTCTCCTTTATGTGTTCGGTTGTTGAAGAATGAACATTTGTAGGCATGATGTCTGAATTAATTTAGGATCTTTTTCGTACATTTTTGTGGTGGTATATTTAGAGGATTATTGATGTAACCTGTAAAAAAAATAGAATATGTGAAGGGTAAGAAGGATTCAGCAAGCCAAAGTGAGTATGATAGGAGTCCACCTCCTTATAAAGATATTAGAAGGTCTAATCATAGAAATTCATCTATTGAAGTTGGGCTGGTGGAGTTAAAATGGATTAATATTTATAAAAAATTAAAATAATTTGACTTTAATTTTATTATAATTTTGCTAAAAATGTATTTATATCTTCTTATTAGTTAAAATGGATTAATATGTATTTATAGGAGTCACTGAATTCTTCTTTTCTAGGTTATAGATTTGTATGATCTGCAGAAAGAAAATTAAAAAGAAATTGAACAAACAAAAAGACTCGTACTCTCACATTTGTATTTTATCAAAAACCAAAAGTAAATGCTCCGCATTCTATCCATAACTTGTGGGAAATAGTATCATGGGAAAGGGTTACTTTGCAAGATTGATTTCCAAAACTTATTTAACTAGTTTAACAATAGAAAAAGACAATGCAGATCTACACATTAGTTTAACATATGAGATTAAACTAATTGTTTTCACCATGGACTACTTCCCCCATGTACAACAGAAATCCCAAATACCCTTTTTCTTTTTTTCTTTTTTGAGCTTTCTACATTGAATAAGCATGTATCCTGGAAGTAACTAACAGATCAAGGAAGTTAAAAATTTTCCATATGATAAATGGTTATGTATGCAAATTAATTACCCACAAAGAAATGGAAAATTAAGGATATGTAATATACTTCACTACTTTTTGCCGACCTTCTCCCTCTCTCTCTTGATATTTTAGGTGATGAAGTAATTTTGTTTGAAACAATATGCTCTTATGTTAGATATTTGAATGAGTTTATTTCAAAGTTGACTATTTTATAGTTGAGTAGAAGTTTATAAGGTGTCAACATCAATCAATGAATGTAAGTAGAAAATTAAGCAATATGTAAAAATTTAAAAAGTAAATGAGAATATCCTTCCTCACATTGTCAGGCTACCTATCGGAGCAAGTTAGCTTCATAAAATTCCTATATGTGCATACAACTGAATTCTTAATGGACTAAACTTTTTATCGTCGCAGACCAGATCTGATATTGTATTAAGATACGTACGTAGAGGGATGCTGATAAGGGATACATACTTTGAGGTAATCTTGGTTGATCCTGAACATGCTACCATCCAAAATGACCCGAGGATCAACTGAATCAACAATCTTGTTCACAAGCACAGAGAGCTACGTGGGTTCACTTCAGCTGAAAAGAAATACATGGGTTTATGTGGAAAAGGTCAACTCAACCACAAGGCTCGACCTTCCCACAGGGCAACTTGGAAGAGGAACAACACCCTCTCCATCCGCCGTTACTGATAATTATGTTGGCTTTGCATGATTTTTCCTAGTTGCTTGTTTTGGTTTTTTTGGAAAGACATGTTGGGTTCTAAAGAGTTTTGTAATTTTGAGTTCTGAAATTTGTGAATCATATTCTCTATAAAATGATTCGTATTATTAAAGTTATGGTATTTTGTTTGAGTTCTAAAGAGTTTTGTAATTTATGAGGTGTGCAAGACGGTAGATGTGGTGGCGATCGTGTTCATAAAAAGTAAATGATTAATCATGACTAGAAAAGTTTAAATTGAGGCATATTGGTATGTTCCCTATTTGTTGATGCAAAATGAATTTTTACGTTCCAAAAAAAGCTGAGCTGATCCCTTCAGTTTTTTTTTTGAAAAAAATAAACAAATTCATGAGTTTTAATTACTTTAGATATTAAAAATCAATGTTGTTATAGTGGAACAATATTGAATAATTATGTAATTGTAGGTGATGAATAATTATCCCATCAATTTTAGTCAAACTTAATTCTCATTGCTTATGCATATACATGCTATATACATCCAAAATTTACTATTCATGGGATTGCTTCTAATATTGTGTTCAGTATCTTCATGTCTACTTTAATATAACAGGGATGGAGTCAAAATTCTCTTCACAAATTTATTCAATTTCAGCACTTTCGTAACCAATGTATACAAAATTATTCTATCGCGCAGAGTATAAGCATAAGCAAATATCAAATACCACACAAATATTTAAAGAGGAACAAAATGCACAAACATACTTTTTGTAAATATCCTCCTAACCATAATCCAAAGAGAATTAACACAAATTAATTTAACATTTATCCTCACAATGGAGTTGCACAAGTGTGCCTCTAACACTGTAGTTTTTCCTATTAATAACACTAAATGCTCTGCTTGCTTCTTGAAGGACAAGGCGGTTGTAGTAGTAGTAGTAGCAGCAACAAAGGAACTTAGACCATCACTGCTCATCAATCCTTTTTGTTTCGATCACAGGTTCTCTCTGAGAAGCCTGCCCAAACTGAAATAAATAACATGTATCAGAAATTTAGCAAGTGAATTGAAAAAAAGTACGAGTTGTGCACATTATTTATAGGTTATACATGGTCATGTGTGTATCTACAAGAATCATGCAAATAAACCTGAATTCGAAAAGCCTTTCCGAGGTAACTTTTTCCATTACATCTATACGAAATTACAACTACTACCGCCGACAATACAGTTTACCAAAAATTTAACTTAACACCATAAAAATCTACAACAGAACCTAAAATAAATAAATAGTTACTTAAGAATGTTTATGTTGATTAGCAAACAGTACAAGCATAAGGAACCTCCAAAATAAAGCTGCAAAATCTAACAAATTCTTTGTGCACTGTAAATGTGAAGAACATTGTTCTTCCAAATTGAGATAGACTAGCAAATATGTACTATAAATAATAAATTTCAACTTGGGAAAAATATGCAACAAGATGCATACCAAGCAGTCAGTTTGTCAATGATCACATATATTCAATGCTTTGCGAGGTAACAATTTATCTATATAATGAACCAACTTCATTTAAATACCAATTAGGGTATAATAACAAAAATCCCTTAAAGTATCCTTCCATTTTAAAAACTCAGACCTAGTGTTCCAATCTGTTATGAACTTCCATCAAGTTGTACTAGACGTTAAATTAATAAAAGCCACGAACTTTACTGTACTTACAACACGAGGGTTAGCGATTGATGCCAAGGAGGAGTCATGTATGATTGATATAATGGGGACCATGAATGCCCATGATCCTCCAATCACAGTTGGCAACTGGGTTTCGAATAGTGTTTGTATTAGTGTATTAATTCCTTCAACAAATAACAGAGTTTGTACTACCATCACCTTGTCATTCTGAACACAAAGATAAACATCATATTATAAAAACAAAACAATATATGAGAGAGATCAATTTAGATGGACCATAATTCATAGAACTGCAAAATAAATCATACAAGAAATAATAATAAAAAACAATCTACACAAAAACAAAACAAAGTAGTTTACGAACAAAAATGGTTAGAGCAAAAAACTCAAATCAGTACATATAACTCAAAGCAGTACTCTTGTGCAAAGTGCAAACTACACAAGTGAAGGGACTAAACAAGTTGCATCATGTTGCAAATTCCAAACAGAAAATGACAAACTAAGGGGAGATATAATGCAAATGCCCAAGAGGTAAGAACTTGCAAGTCAAAACTCTAATAACCATGAGGAGTTTCAAATTACTCTAAAAGCTTAAGCACTTAGTGAATAGACCAATAACTGCCTTAAAACAAGTACCTATAATCTTCTACTAAGAAGACTATTTTAGTCTCCAAGTGTAAGAATACACGATAACTCAATTATGGGGAAAAATCTAATACAAATAAATTTAACGAAGAGAGGAGAGAAAAAAGAGGAAACTTCGTTCAACAAATAGTCCTATATTATTAACAGACCAAGAAGTAATATCCGGTAATTTCGAACTTTAAAAAATACTAAGAGAATTCTCAAGGAACCAATTGTATACTAAGGGAATACTTTCAGGTGTCTTTCTATATAGCCATGTGTGAATTAGTGACTGTGTATATACGTGTAATACTAATCAAGTGATGAATTAAAGCTAAATAATGAATTAAACAAAAATTAATTGTGCCACGATTGTTGCAGAAGAACAGAGGAACAATTGTGTTGAAAAAACCCATTAAAAATTCACCAAATCACAACATCACTTTTAAAGGGGTCACATAAACCCTAGAAATCATCTGACGTCAAACTCTTACCGAATCGAGGAGTGAATCAAGGAGGTCTGAAATAGAAGTCGAGATCGAACTGATGAGTAGCCGTGTTTTTGTATTTGTCTGAAGTCGCGATGGTAATCGCAGCGACGATGGCGGTAGTGGTAGGGGTAATACGGGAGGAGAAGCCCTTATTCGATTGGGGAGGAGATGATGGGCGATTGAGGAGAAGCCCTTATGCGACTGGGGAGGAGATGGGAGGAGATGCGCGATTGAGGAGGAGAAGGAAGAGAAGCTGTCTTTTTTATTTTTTTTAACTCCAAAACGATGTCGTTTTAGAGACGGTGTAAAAAAAAAGTGCACTGTTGTGCATATATATATATATATATATATATATATATATATATATAAGCATTAGCAAGTACTCCTGTATACAACTATATGTGCTTGCATGCATGGGATTTTCTAAGTTATAAGAAAATAATTGAATTGGCCTTTTCCTTATTTATTAGTAGAAAACGAAACTCCGGCAACTCGTACTTGGACCAAAAGTAACATCTTTTACTATCACCTGCAAGGCTGCAACTTGAATTTGCGGTGATAATTATGATGCGGTCCAGTGGCGATGATGATTAATATGGCACTATTAAGGACCTGCTAGTTCAGGCGGCGTGGGTTTATTTACCGCCAGTGACGGCAGAGTCTGACCCCTGCTACTTTGATGGAGAGAATTTTTTTAAAAGACTTGAACTTACCTGAACTTGAAGACGACCCTTTTCCATCTCTCTTTCGATTAGTTTCTTAAAGCTTCTCTCCAATACAATACTACTAATATTGTATTATCTTATCAACCATGAAGAAGAAATTCAGCCTTTCTTTTCTATTTATACACACATATAATGATGAAACACAGAGCATGTATCCTAATAAAATTGTTATTCTACGTGAATTAATCTCTCTTACGAAATTGTTTTATTTTAGAACTCTAATTATGGGTGTTTGAAGTTTGAACCAATTCCCCCAAACTTCTTGTCGTCTGATTCAGATTGATCTTAAAATAATAATAATAAAAATAAATAAATAATAAAAATATATAATAATAATAATAATAATAATAATAATAATAATAATAATGTTGCATATACATATTATTTAACAGTGAGTAATCTAGTGGATCATGATCAGTGATAAAAAAATTGTATTAAACATTGATTTGTTAGTGGAGATATATATATATATATATATATATATATATATATATATATATATATGTGTGTGTGTGTGTGTGTGTGTGTGTGTGTGTGTGTGTCTTACTACACTTTAGCAACAAGCCACCAACTCACTATCATGCATTTTCATTTTTCAAATTTATGAATAATCAATTAATATATATTATTAACTGTAGCAACTAATCCCCTGCTCGCCATGTTTAATTTTCCGATTTAATTTGATTGAACAAGATTTGGAAATAAATTTGATAAATGATTTTCAAGATATCTTGGGATAGCTCCCTTATGCATGGTATCCTTCTCGTAAGATTTTCGTTTTCGAGACTTGTAAAGATCAAGCTCCGCGGATTGTTCAAAAATTAATTTGAAGTAGGATTCAAAAATTCAAAATACTTTGCACGATCGTCATTTCGAAGGCGTGACTCATGTGCAAGGGGTAAATGTGAGCCCAAATACAAATTAGGGTTCAAATATGATATAAGAAAAATTAAATGAATTGTGAGAAGTCTCCACGTGTCCCAAGGCAAAAGGCTCATAGTGTAAGACCCCAACTTTTTATAAATAAAGATTTAATTTTCTTTAAATATTATTTTAAATAATAAGTTGTTGATTTGATATAATGTTATAGTTATGGGTGATATGTGTAAATTTTACAAAGTAAGCAAGTTGTCATAAAATATTAATTTGGTCGGAGAATAATATTTTTGTCGGGAAATATTCATACGACGGCGCAATCATTGGTGGATCCCACAACAGAATAACTATCGGATATAGAAAGCGACAAAAATAAATTTTTTATAAAATAACAACACGACTTTTATCATTAAAATGTTGAAATACCCAGTGATAAAGGTACAATAATACGCGTTATTTCACAGTGGTACGCGGTATTGCATAGTAGCACACGGTATTACACAATATCTCTAATTATTGATGCTTACGTAAGAAGTCATTAAGTTTCATTCAATAATTGTCACAGTAGTTGCTACATAGCATCTCATATTATTGATTCAATTATTGTCACAGTATACAATATTTTATATTATTAAATAAATAATTGAGATGACACAATTATTTATATTATTATTTGCATTATTGACAATGTCTAGAAAGTTCTGTCAAGGAAAGGGGTTAGGTTATTTAATTGCACGTCAATAAGAAAAAACCTTATCGGAAAGCCCCGTCTTTCCTGGGAATGATCTGGTTGTCAATATTGTAAGTTATAATATTAATGATGAATAATTGTTGAAAGAATAAAAATGTGTTGATTGAAGATAAGTGATTTGTGGTAGATATTTATTCAAGTTTTGATATAAATAGAGGGGTTTGTCATGAAGTGTTTGTTGTAATTTTGGCTTATTATTTCATGGACCCCGATGTGCTAATTTGTCAAACCGTCGATAGAAAGTTGTCTCAGTTTTTTTTTATTATTATAATAGTAATAAAACAGAAAACTTTTTATATAAAATAGAAAAAAAATTATAATATATATATATATATAAAGTTGTTTGTTTTATTAGAATATAAATAGAATATATTATATTTTTTATAAAGTTTTTGTTTTATTAGAATATTTTATTACATAGTGCTGCAAATGAAAATCAGATTTCGCCAGTGAAATTGTCCGTGAAAAACTTTTTGTTCATTCGTAATTATTTTCTTAAATAGTGTCATGTCATCCTCCTATAAATATGATGCTTAGTTAAGAAATGAAAATCACATCAAAATAAAAGAATTCTTCTTCTATAATATTGTGCATATTTCTCTCTAGTATAAGAATATTTGAGTGTAGCTAATAGTGCAAAATTTTCTTAAGAATATCTCCGCAATACCAGTCAGATTTAGTCTCCTACTAAGGTAAAGGATGTTATTTTTTTCATACGCATAAGAGTTGTCATTCTATTCCTTATTAATATGTGGGAATAACATGTCTACGCGGATTACCACATCCATAGTGAATAACCCTTCATATTCATTCTTTATTAAGTTGTGGTAATGATCTGTCTACGCGGATTACCGCATGACGCATAAAAATTCATTTGCAGTTTTGTATATTCTTTCATACTCGTATGAGATATCATTTATTTTGTACTCATCAAGGTATATCGTTTTCTTTCATATTTTTCTCCATTTATGGTACAAAATTATTGTTTGTTTCCATAACGTTATTATTAAATGGTGACAATCCTTAAAATTAGTAGAATATCCTTGAATTTGTCGTTTTATCTAGTATCGTTTCATTAAAATATGTGTTTGAACCTTCTTATTAAATATTAATATTTTCATTCGGGGTACTATTCACTCGGGGTACTATTCATTTGGGGTACTATTCACGACAAAATTGGATTCTTTTCTGTGTAAATTATTTTTGATACATGAATATCATTCTTGAATTTTACTCCACAATTAGTTATCATGTTGACAATTTGGATATTCTTGAACTCTGGATAAATTGAATTATAAATCTTTAATATTTATCATTGATCTCACTTGATTCATTCTTTATATCATTGTCATCATCCTCATACTTATATTGTGCTGAAAGTCATCTTTGGCCCGTAGTACAAAGTTAGATGGCTGATTAGTATGATTATGACCAGGAGTTGTGTATTTGTATAATCATGACCTTTAATGTACAAATAAAGGTTTGTGGTGAAATTCTTTTTTGGCCCGTAGTACATAGATAGACAGATGTTTGGCATGATTATGACCACTAGTGATACAAACAAATATCTTTAGCTCGTAGTGCATAGATAATTCGTTGATTAGATATAATTATTGATTGGTGTTACAATGATAAAATATTGATGATGGACTTTTAAATCATAGAAGATAGTAGACAGCATGCTCTACTTGACTCTTCTAATGGATTGTTATTTTCGCTGCAGTTGTTGATCTAAAACTTGTTGTCTATTATATTCTATCACATTTTTCCTTGTTGAGGACTAAGGATAATTTATTCTACATTATCTTAGTCATATTATTCTTTATTTGGCTAGTTGAGCTTACCATTTTCTTTAATTGTTCTTTTCAGGAAATGAGAATATAGTTGGGACTATTCGGGGAATGGAGTGAGGGTCTAAGATAGTCACTCTAGCAGTCTTCATTATGTTGTAAAATAGTATGACAATAATTATAATGAAGACTTAATTTGATTATGGATATTTTTGTATTATGTACGGTGCAATATTTCTATTAAAATTCACAGCTTATATGTTGTCGTATTTTGCGCGACAATTGTATAAATATTTTGGCGACTCAAAATGGGTCGTGTGGATTTGGGGCCGTCACAGTTGGTATCAGAGCTTAGGGATATGATCTTTGGTGGAGATTTGAGATAAGAGCTAGGAGGGGAGAGACGAGTAAATCCTTCGCTAGTGTGTCCTACCTAAGCTTATTTGTTATTTTATTGGTCGGTCGGAATATAGGGATAATATGTTACATGTCAATTTCTTTAATTAACCCTTATTTTGTGGCAGTATTTGAGAATGACATCTGAAAATTTAGAGATAATGGAGCACATGAGACCATTAAGACACCTCTAATCAATAACCATGATAATATGCATCAGGAAGGCAATAATCCTCCTATAAATAACAACACCGACCAAATGATGAACGATGAGATGTTTAGGAGCTTTCTACAATTCATGCAACACCAAACGAGAGAGACTCGTGTTCAAAATGCAGGTGGAAACAATGGTAACTCACGGCTGGTCACTGCTAAGCCATTCAAGGAGTTGGGACCGCCGGAGTTTTTGGGAAAGCAAGAGACACTTAAGGCAGAAGCTTGGATTAAACAGATCACCAAAATATTTGATATCCTGGGATGCACAGAGGAGCAAAAGGTTCCCTTCGCCACCTTAATGTTGCGTGGAGAGGCAAATCTGTGAAACGTACTCATCTTTCAGTACTTAAGATGTCTTTGGAGAAGTTCCAGGAATTGTTCAACGATAAGTATTTTTCAGAAAGTATTCATTATATGAAGGAGGTGGAATTTATCAAACTAGAATAGAACAATATACTGTATCACAATACGAGGCCAAATTTGCAGAATTATCTCGGTTTGCATCCCATTTGGTGGATAATGAGGAACTAATGACACGAATGTTTTTGAGAGGTTTGAAACCTAAAATTCATCAATACCTCATTTCTCATAAACTTTGTTTGTATTTAGATGTTGTGAATAGGGCTCAATTATTAGAGCGAGATAATGAGACTTTTCAACCAAAAGACAACAACCGACATCACGATAATAGTCATACCAGTGGCAACAGTCATCGGAACAATGTTAACCAACATGGAGGAAATTATCATGCCAGAAATGGAAACCACTTCGGTGGTAATCATAACCTAGATAATAGGAGAAGTGAACCAAGTGGAAACAACTTTAAAAAGAGAAGATTCAATAATGACAATGGAAAGGCGTCGTCGGCAGCACTATCACCAACACCCGTTTCTAGGGGAGGAGAACGACCACCAGTTAGATGTTATAGATGCGGAGAGGAGGAACACATTAGTCCAAATTGTACACATCCTTCCAAGGTTTGTTTCAGTTATGGAAAGGACGGTCACATAGTTCGATTTTGTCCAGTAGCAAAGTTAAGTCCAGCTGTAATGGTGACACCAAAGGCGGCTACGGACAAGTCAAAGTTGGTGGTTCAGGGGAGAGCTTTTGTCGTGACTTCCCAAAAAGCGAGGAACCTGAACAAAGTTATCATTGGCAAGTTAATCATAAACTCTTGTGAAGTCTATTCCTTATTAGATACCGGTTCTACCCACTTTTTTATTTCACCTGCTTGTGCTCAATCTTGCTTGATTCAAATCGGCACCCTCATATTATCTGTTGATCTCATCTCTTTGAAAATACTTGTATTTGATGTGATTTTAGGAATCGACTAGTTAACTACTCAACATGCTAAAATTTACTATTTTCGTAAGGTCGTTAGTTTTCATATTCCTAACCAACCTATTATGCGAATCCAGGCAGCCAAACCACTAAAGTCAATCACTGTCATATCAAGCCAACAAGCCATTCGTTTATTAAAAAATAGATGTCAAGCTTTGTTAGCCCATGTCACCGATTTAAACAAAAATACGTTAGATTTGAATGATATTTCTGTTGTTAATAAATTTCCTGATGTATTTTCCGAAGAACTTCCTGACCTACCCCCAGAACGTGAAATCGAATTTTATATTGACCTTGAACTTAGAACAAAGCCTGTAAAATCCCAACTTTTATGAATAAAGATTAATTTTCTCAAAATATATTTTTGAATATTATGGTGTGGATTTCATATAATGTTATAGTTGTGGGTAATATTTATAAATTTTGTAAAGTAAGCAAGTTGTTATAAAATATTCGATTGGTTGGGGAATATTCGTTTTAACAGGGAATATCGGTACGATGACACAATCATTGGTGGACCCCACAACGAAATTATTATCAGAGTTAGAAAACGACAGAAATATCTTCTTATAAAAATAACAGCGAAAGTTTTACCGTTAACTGTTGAAATACCCTATGATAAAAGTACAGTAATACGCGTGGTTGCATAGTAGCACACGGTATTGATTATTAATGCTTATGTGAGAAGTCACTTAGTTATACTCAATTATTGCTACAGTAATTGTTGCATAGTATCCCACGTTATTGATTCAATTATTGTCACAATATTTTATAATCAATAATTGAGATGACAAGTTATTCATATTATTATTTGCATTATTGACAATATCTAGAAATTTCTGTTGAGGAAAGGGGTTTGGTCACCTAATTACGAGCCAATAGGGAGAAATCCTTATCGGAAAGCCCCCTCTTTCCTGGGAATGATCTGGTTATTAATATTGCAAGTTATATTATTGATGAATAAATGTTGTTAAAAATATTGAGGAGATTTTTATGAATTATTTGCTGTAAATTTGGTTTATTATTTGGACCCCCACTTACCCATTTTTCAAAATTGTCGGTAGATGTTATCTCAATTTTGTTTTATATATATTTAATGATTTTGGTGTGGGGGATAATTGATTTGTCGGGAGGTAGTAAGTTTTTTTTTTTTTTATTATTATTATTGTTATATATTATAATAAGTTTTATTTTTTTATGAAAAATAGAATATATTATATTTTATTATGCATAGTGCTTGCATAGTGACTGTATAGTAAAATCAGAAACTTTTAGCCGAATCCCTGAATGAGTTACTGTGCGTCCTTGATTTTTCCTTTACTGTGCATCCAAAATAGTATCATGCCATTCTCCTATAAATAGGATGCTGAGTTTAGAATTAAAAATCACACCAGAATTAGAGAATTCTTTTTCTATAATATTGAGCGTATTTCTTTAGAGTTTAAGGAAGCTTTAAGCATAGAAAACAGTACAAGTTTTCTTCAAGAATATCTTCGCCCTACCAGTGAAAAGTACTTTCCTTTTAAGGTAAAGGGTATTATTTATTTCATATTCGTTTATGATATTATTTTTCGTATTCGTAAGTAATTTTATTTTCGTTCAATATTCGTAAGGAATATTATTTTTGTTCAATATTCATAAGGAGTATTATCTTCGTTCAATATTCTTAAGGAATATTATTTTTGTTCAACAGTTGTAAGGGATATTATTTTATTCAATATTCGTAAGAAATAATATTTTCTTCCATACTCTGTAGTATGTAAGTAATATTATTTCATTTCAGATTCTAAATTCTACACTCATTTTATTAAAGTATTGCTTCTATACTCCTTGAAATTAGTAGAATATCCTTGAAATTTGCAATTCATCTAGTATCTTTTCATGGAAATATTATTCTGAGCATTCTTGATAATTTTTAATTTTTTTATATCGGGGTACTATTAACGGGGTACTATTCACTCGGGTACTATGACGCCCCCAAAATAGGTATACATCAACCATCTTGAGTCGCCAAATACATGGTACAAAATACAAATAAAAACTTAATTATACAACTGTCGTGTAAAATACGACAAAACATATGCTATGAGTTTTAATACAAATATTATCATCTAGACAATATCCAAACTCAATGGAGTTCTCATTACATTTATTATCACACTATTTAATAGAATAGTGAGGACTACTAATGCTATCATCTGGACCGTCACTCCGTTCCCCGACTCATCCCAGCTATATTCTCATTTCCTAAAGAGAACAATAAAAGAAAGGGTGAGCTCAACTAGCCCAGTAAGAAATATTATGACTAAGATAATGTAGAATAAATTATCATTAGTCTTCAACTATGTTAAACTAATAAAATACAATAGACATCAAGTTTAACTGCAGCGGAATAAGCAATCCATTAGAAGAGTCAAGTAGAGCATGATATCTACTATCTTCTATGATTTAAAATGTTTTCATCAATTTTTATCGATGAGACTCAACTCAATAAATAAACCACATCATCGATGTGACGCCCCCAAAATAGGTATACATCACCCATCTTGAGTCGCCAAATACATGGTATAAAATTCAAATACAAATTAATTATACAACAGTCATGTAAAATACGACAAAACGTAAGCTGTTAGTTTTAACACAAATATTGTCATCTAGAAAATATTCACACTCAATTGAGTACTCATTATATTTATTATCACACTATTTAACAGAATACTGAGGACTACTAATGCTATTATCTCGATTTGTCACTCTGGTTCCTCGACTAGTCCTCGCTACGTTCTCATTTCAAGAGAACAATGAAAGTAAAAGGGTGAGCTCAACTAGCCCAATAAGAAATATTATGACTAAGATAATCTGAGAATAAATTATCGTTAGCCTTCAACGAGTGTTAAAGCGATACAATATAACAAACATCATGTTTAAGCTGCGGTGAACAAGCAATCCATTAAAAGGGTCAAGTGGAGAATAAAATCTACTATCTTTTATGATTTAAAAGGTTTTCATCACTTTTATCATTTGGGACTCGATTTTAATAAATAATCCACATCATCCACACTACGACCAAGGATATTCATTAGTATCACAACCACAAATTATCCATGCACTACGGGCCAAGGATATTCGTGTATTCATCAATGGTCATGATCATGCCAACAACTGTCCATCAATGTACTACGGGCCAATGAGGACTTTTACCACATCATTTGTAACATTACGGTCATGATTATAACGAATAATCCGTGGTCATAATCATACCAAGTCCATTTATGAACAACAGGCCACAAATGACTTTCAACATAATATAAGCATGAGGATGATGACAATGATATAAGAATTCAATAAAACAAGTTCAAGAATTAATTTATCTAGGAACTAATAACGTCCAAATTATCAACATGATACTTCTTTGTAGAGTAAAATTCAAGAATGCTCAGAAGAATATTTTTATGAAAAGATACTGGATGAAGTGCAAATATCAAGGATATTCCACTAATTTCATGGAGTATAAAAGTCAAAACTTTAACCAATTGAGTATAATAAAGAATGGAATAACAAAAGAAATCACCGGGCATGCGATAGAGCCATGAGCATGAGTTATTCCAATGAATAATAAATAACGGAACCAGGTCATGCGTAAACGCACAGATAGGATATTCCAACAGAATAATAAATAACGGAACCAGGTCAGGAAAAATTCGCACCGATAGGATATTCCAACAGAATAATAAATAACGGAACCAGGTCATGCGTAATTCGCACCGACAGAATGTTCCAACAGAATAATAAAGAATGGAATAATAGAAGAATTTCACCATGTATGCGGTACTTCTCATAGACAGGTTATTCCAACATATTGATAAAGAATGGAATAATAGAAGAATTTCACCAAGTATAGGGTAGACCGCGTATACAGGTTATTCCAACAGAAATAAAAAAAAATAGAATAACAGAAGTTCTCTTCATGAATATGAAAGAAATAATACCCATTACCTTAGAAGAAACTGGATATAGGAGTAGTGAAGTAGCAAAATACTTTTCTTCTTTCTATATATAGTTTCTCTCTCTAGAGTTTCAGTGAATTCGTAAGAAATAATGAAGGAATGAGCTTCTATTTATAGGAGAATGGAAGGGATACTATTTTAAAAAAATAAATCACAAACGCTATAGAAATGATTCACGGATGTTTATATTAATGACTGATGCATTAATTCATTCATGGATGCTTGATGTCAACCAAAATAATAATATAATATATATATATATATATATATATATATATATATATATATATATATATATATATATATACATAAACACATGTTTATTTGAAAACATCCACCCACCCGTGAATTCCAAAATCAAACCCCTTTTATTTATTTTTTTTCACACGTGGGGCCCCACATGTCCCCTCCCACCAACATCTCATAATCACAGGTGGGTCCCATAATATTTATACTAAACAACTTTCTACCGATTATTTTGAAAAATGGGTAAATAGGGTCAATATAATGTCAATTTATAACAAATACATTATAAAATTCCTTCAATATTTTTAACAACATTTATCATCATTATTATAATTCACAATATTAATCAACCAGTCGTAGATTTCGGAAGAGGGGCTTTCCAATAAGGATTTTTCCCTATTGGCGCGCAATTAGGTGACCAAACCTCTCCTTGACAAAACTTCTAGACATCGTTAATATTGCAAATAATAATATTAATAACTTCGTCGTCTCAATTATTGATTTAATAATATATATATATATATATATATATATAATATTGATAATAATTGAATCAAATAACGTGAGATACTATGCAACAATTACTGTAGCAATAATTGAACAAAACTGAGTGACTTCTCGCGTAAGCATCAATAATCAATATTGTGTGCTACTATGCAACCACACGTATTACTGTACTTTTACTACCGAGTAGTTCAACAGTTAATGATAAAACTTCCGTCGTTATTTTCATAAAAATATTTTTGTCATTTTCTCAATCCGACACTAATTTTGTTGTGGGGTCCACCAATGATTGTGTCGTCATATGAATATTCCCTGTTAAAATGATTATTCCCCGACCAATCGAATATTATATAACAACTTGCGTACTTTGAAAAATTTATAAATATTACCCACAACTATAACATTATATCAAATTCATTCCATTTAAAAATGATATTTATAGAAAAATCATCTTTATTAAAAAGTTGGGGTCTTATAATCGAGTCATCCCTGCACTACGGGCCAAGGATATTCATTAAATCATCAATGGTCATGACTATACCAAATAATCCCTGGTCATAATCATACCAAAAATTGTCCATCAATGCACTATAGGCTGCTGAGAACTTTTACCACATCATTTATAACATTACAGGTCATGATTATACCAAATAATCCCTGGTCATAATCATACCAAGTCCATCTATGCACGTAAGCCAAAGATGACTTTCATCACAATATAAGCATGAGGATGATGACAATGACATAATAATTCAATAAAACAAGTTTAAGAATAAATTTTAAAGATTTATAAGTTAATTTATCTTAAAATCAATTACGTCCAAATTGTCAACATGATACTGCTTTGTAGAGTAAAATTCAAGAATGCTCAGAAGAATATTTTCATGAAAAGATACCGGATGAAGCGCAAATATCTAGGATATTCTACTAATTTCATGGAGTATAGAAGCCATAACTTTAACCAAATAAGTATCATAGAATATATGAAACTGCAAATGGATTTTTACCCGCCATGTGGTAATCCACGTAGACAGATCATTTCCACAATTTAATAAGGATTGAATATGAAGGATCATTCATCATGCATGTGATAATCCACATAGACAGGTTATTCTAATAGAATAATAAAGAATGGAACCAGGTCATGCGTAATCCGCAGACACAGGATATTCCAATAGAATAATAAAGAATGGAATAACAGAAGAATTCACCATGCATGTGATAGACCACACAAACTGGTTATTCCAACAGAATAATAAAGAATGGAACCAGGTCTAGCGTAATCCGCATAGACGGGATATTCCAACAGAATAATAAAGAATGGAATAACAGAAGAATTCACCGTGCATGCGATAGACCGCACAGACAGGTTATTCCAATATAATAATAAAGAATGGAACCAGGTCTAGCGTAATCCGCACAGACAGGATATTCCAAAAGAATAATAAAGAATGAATGGAATAACAGAAGAATTTTACCATATATGCAGTACTTCGCATAGACAGGTTATTCCAACATAATAATTGTCGACATTGGGATTTTTAAGTGTCCCTTTTCGTTACTTGTTCTTTGGTGTTCTCATGTTATGTGAGATTTTTTTGAAAAAACAAGTGAAAAAGGTCCGACATGTGTAATGTCGACGATGGACTGTTAAGAGTCGCCAGTTGGTGTATTTAACTAGTTGCACCAATGCAACCAAAAAAGGTTTGCACATTGACCCAGTGATCTGACACTACTAGACGGGTCTATGAAATCGAGATTCATTTTGGGTTCGGGGGCTTGATTATGCGGAGGGAAGGTGTTAGGCACCCCCCGACATCCGTGTTACCACGGTGACCGCCACTCTTCAAAGAAATTGTTATATGAATATGTGTGTTTGTGTGTGTGTGTGTGGATCAATGTACAGTTATTTGAAAGTAGTGCGAGGCCTCATTCGCACCTATATACAAAGGGTTTGAATTTATAGAAAAATTCAGTTTTAACCACGATATAGCAATGACGTTTTGTAAAAGAGGTTTTTCAAACCTTGTGCTCAATAGGAATTGAGACCTTTTCATACTTCCATTTTATTTATAAATGTTTGGCTTGTTTGCTTTTATTTTCGAGATGCGAAGCATTTTTGAGAAAATAATATACAGCAGTGTCGAACTCTTCATAGGCGTGACATCCATCCAAGGAAATTCAGACACTGTAAAAATAATATACAGGCTACTTACAGCTGAAAAATGTCCATCATGGGAACTGAATCTAGATTCAGTAAACTGAACATGTGATCACATGATTCCTACGCTCACATGATACTGTAATTTATATGGAAAAAGCGATATATATATATATATATATATATATATATATATATATATATATATAAAAGCTATAAATATATATATATATATATATATATATATATATATATATATATATATATAAACATGATCAACCACCACGAAGTAAACTCAAAGGGACAAAATGTAAATAAAGTCGTGTAAAGCGATCAATCGCCACGTAAGTAAACTCAAAGCAGATGAGAATGTAAATAAAAGGCGTAAAAGGCCACGAAGTGAACTCGAACTTTCGAAATGTAAATGTAAATATATATATATATATATATATATATATATAGCGATAAATGCTTTGGATGTGAATCCGGGCTCATCGAATATGTCCAATGACAATTAATATATATATATATATATATATATATATATATATATATATATATATATATAAGTGATTAAACGCACTGGATGTAAATCCAGGCTCATCAGATATGTCTGACAACAGTTATATATATATATATATATATATAAACAATTAAACTCTCCAGACCGAAGTCTAGGATCAATCGAGGCATAACTCGACAATGTTAGTCCATATATAAAATATATACATGTATAAGTATATATATACAGATAGAAATAAAAACCATGGACCGAAGTCTGAGCAAACGCATACAACACGACTCTCAATGTGTATAACAGTGTGTGCTAATATGAGAAGAAGGCTTTATAGAATATAAGAAGGCTTACAGTGGGCTGCCAAAGTAGACTTCTATGACTTTAAATGGATAAACACTCAGCTCTAGCCGGATAAAAGATAGCTATATGTGAGCTAACTAGTGTTTAAAGATGAGGAAACACTCAAAAGATGTGTATGCAGAGTAAAACAGACAGGGCTTCCTCACCTTTTTCCCACCCTCTTCTTCTCAAATGGCTGACCCCAAGGCTTGTATATATAGACGGATGGCCGCAGTTGTACCTGCGGCTGGTCGTGATGCATCTGAGCCTCGTGGGTCCTGTCATCTCATAGTGCGTGCACTCATGCACTATAATGTCTGCTCGAACTTGCAGAACTTCAATTCGAGCATCTAAATGAGGTATATCTGACCTTCTTCGCACCACTTGTGTCGAGAGTTACGCAATGACATGGATTAGAGGTTGTACGAAGTCAGGAAGAAGGGTCTATGCCCATGGTCTTCAAGCTTCAAATTCTATCCAAAGTACTATCACACGTAATAGTCACTCGGGATTGTCAATCCTCGGTTCTTGTGGCACATTATTGGATGTATGTATGTATGAAGTATTGAGACGAAGTGCCATTGTCGAAGGAACAAGATGACGTTTGACTCCTCGTCGGGGTTAACGTTGGTTTGAGTTGAAAGTAGATGGTTCTCAGGGTTACAGCTGAGATTGGACTACTTGTTGGTATGTCGCGATATCATCTTGTTGAGATGGTAAGATGATGTTCTGACTCCTCACCGGGGTTATCGTTGGTTTAAGCGGAAAGCAGACATTTCTTAGAGTTACATCTTAGATTGGACTACTGCTTATTTGTATGTCTCACTGTCATCTGTGGGTGTTCCTGTCTGCCCGTTTGTTAACTCTGGGTCTGAGGTGTGTGTGCCTTAACAGGATATCTGGGGTTGAACCTGATTGCATATGTTTGTAATAAGCATTTCTGGGGTTATCGCCGGAACTGCAATGACATTTCTTGGGGCTATCACCAGGGATGGGGTTGCTACTCCCAGTGTTGTCTCTGGGACTGGAACTGAGAATCGCGGTTTTATAGCCGAGACAGAACTATCCTCTCCGGTGTTGTTACCGGTCTTTAGATTTGCATATCACGGGGTTATCTCCGAGATTGGAAATGACATTCCTGGTGTGTGTTCCGGGGTTTGAACTGATGTTCCCGGTTTATGTTTCGGGTTAGAACTGAACTTTCGGTAGTATCCAAAATGGATGTAAGCTGTCTTCCAGGGTTATCTCCAAAAGATGAATCTACCCTCCTACAATGTTAGTAATAGGAGCGCAGAAAATTTTGAGTGTCTACAGATGCCCCTCTTTATCATATTCATGCAATGCAAGGCATGGATAGGATAAAGAATACTAGACACTTGAAATGCAAGCAAGATAAACATGATGTTATATGCAGCAACATGATGCAAATGCATGTAGAATGCATGAATGATTGTCAGGTAATCCTGTTGGGATGACAATCAGTGATGGCTTGGACATGCGATCCAAGTCTCCAAGGATGTTGACGTTAGGGCTATCACCAAAGTCTTGAATCTTAGACACTGGCTTATATTCCATAGAGGTACCTCTTGTGTGGAAGAGATTTGTGGGGATAAAGCTTTGTCTGTTTGAGGATGTGTATAACATATTCCCTCACCCTGTCAGAGCTACTGCCAACAGCTTGTTGTTATCAGGGTTGACTGATCTTCACTGATATGTGTATCACCGGATAAATCCCTGATGGGTGCATTGTGAAGGCTGTTTGACCTTCATTGATGTATGTGTCAATGGTAGCATTGCGTTGTGACCCCCGCCGGGGAAGGTTGCTTCAATGGGTTTACTTGCCATCGGCTAACATGACGTCAAGGCTGCTTGACCTTCATTCATGTGTGTGTCAATGGTTGCATTGCGTTGTAACCCCCATCGGGGAAGGTTGCTTCGATGGGTTTACTTGCCATCGGCTAACATGACGTCAAGGCTACTTGACCTTCATTGATGTATGTGTTAATGGTTGCATTGTGTTGTAACCCCCGTTGGGGACATGCAGAAGTTTGAAGGATGTGCGTTGTGACCCCCGCTGGGGATACGTAGATGTTGATAACTTCGACATTGTAACCCCCATCAGGGAGGTTTGATATATCGTGGTTTTGCGTTATAACCCCCGTCGGGGAGGTTTAGGGTTTTGACCCTGCAAATGACGACATCAGACCTTTGTGGGGTATTGCCAAGCTTGATTTGTGAAAGCTGAGCTCAGTGGTATAGTATACCATGCATTCAGGCGAATACCTTTGAGACGACGGGAGTTTAACTCTGACCGATGAGAAACCAGGATTTCAGGCTATTCCGCTCAATCATGTAGCATTTTTATTCCTGATTTGGCTTTTTCAGCTTGTGAGACCTCCTTTGCAACTCTAACTGAAGTGAGCCGGAGGTGTGGGGCCCATGGAGGGGTGCCTCAGGTGTACCTGCAGGAGCCGCAGGTTAGCTTGAGGCCAACCGTGCCTATGTATAGGCGGCTAATTTGGTTGCTTTTATAAGTCATTTTCAAGTTGCGCAGCGAAGGAAATCCGAGAGCTCTTCTTCAGATCTACTGAGTTCGGGCAACTTTCTGCATATTCTGCCACCGTACAAGCGTTCTTCACTATCCTGGTAACACATGCATGTATTTTTTTTCCAATTTCTGTCCGTTAGAAAAGGACTTATCACATGAAATGCATTTAGACACGTAGTAGTGAATATGTATGCTTATATGACTTGATAAAAAATATTCAACATAGCAAATGTTAGTATTAAACCATACTGAACATAATGATGTAAAAAAATTTGACTTTTGAAGCAGTCAAATTGACACCTTTTACTGTCATTTCTTATCCTATATGAGGACAAATGAGTAAGGTAGACAAGCAAAATAATCTTGGTAATTAGACTACACTTATGGATTTTTTACTGCAATGTATTAATGCATATAGGATGTATATAAATGTGTACAAGTGTGCTACTGAATGGCCACCTAGTCATGCCTATGTGCATATGGATAGTCCCATTTACAAAGGGGGCTATGGCAAAATTTCCCCAAAATATAGGTATTGGGTAGTCATGCATTTTCCCAAGATGTATGTTACCACACCCTTTCTGAGGTAATTTGGAGACTTGTTGTCCAGATATCATGGATCCGGATCAGCCGAGTAGTTCCCGCAGGACCACTTCTGGTGTACGGAGGAGGGCTTTTGAAGAGCCTCGGCCAGATTACGTTAGATGACCTCATCGTTTGGCAGAGGCGGTGATACGTCTTATTAAGGTTGAAGTGCCGAATGTCGAGGATGAGGAGGAGGATGCACCGATCGAGGTTTCGCTCTCTGTTTGACGTGTTCCCGTGAGGGAATTACCAGTATTCAGTGGCAAACCCGGATCTTACGGGTGACTTGAGTAGGCATCCTTCATAGATACCTTGCGTAAACGAGGTATGAAGTTAGATCTTTAATCTTCCTTATGTCCTATTGATGAGGAGTCAAGGAGTCTGATGTTGATCTGCATTTGATGTAGGTTCTCGGCTTCACATAGCCTCGAGGGAACTGGTTTAGCATCCACTCTATGTATCAGGCCTTGCATGATGACTATAGAGCGATCGTCCATGGCTGGGGATTCGGGAAGTTCTTCTCCATTCTACCCCATCGTTGTCCCTGGGGTTACCTCAGGGCATTGTTTGAGCGGTGGTTCCACCAGACTCAGTCACTCCATTTGCTGGACTGTTTGGTGATGATGACGCCGATGGATTAGCGGTTTATCACAGGTATGGAGTTTGGAGGGGAGCCAGTGCCTTGCCGTCAGATCCTTGTTGGGAGTTTCGGTGGAAGCGCTCAAGGGCAGGACTGTTGATACAGGTCCTTTGAGCGTAGATGCTATGAGCGGGCTATTGATTGAGCCCATACCCGATGATGTGAGAGTCGGGATTGCATTCTCCGGTGATTGTTCCTGATGATCATTAAGGGCTGCTTCATAGCAAATAACTCTTCTACGGTGTCCTTCGCTTTGATCAGCGCCAGTCGACACGTGGACCATATAGGAGAGTATGATTGGGGTTTCTACACCTTTGCCTACTTCCTCAGGGGAATGCACATGCGATCATAGGGCTTGACCGAGGCGTGGTTAGGATTCTACCCATTTTTGTTGGTGAGTGTTTCTCTTGTCTTTTCCCATGTATAAGTTAAGAGTGTTGACTGACAGCAGATGTTTGCCTTTGTGTTGGCAGTTTTGGGCCTGTGAGAGGCTTCCCTGTTTGGGTCCTGTGAGCGTGTTAGGTTTAGACACCTATCCACAAGGACGGCGATGGCATCATTCCATACTGGCGGAGGTCCCTATTGCTGAGGGTTTCACTCATTGTCGCCTATAGCTGGAGCTATTGACAGCCGATGTCATCACATGGAGTCCCTACTCTGGAGAGAATTTGGGAGTTGGTTTTAAGGATGGGTGCCCAACCGAGTAAACGCGTCATTTCCACCCACGTGATTCTCTCTCTTACTGAGATGGAGGATGGGAGCTCTATTTAGGAGAGCATGCTATTAGGAGCACTACAGGAGAGATTTGTATGTCGATCTTGCCTCCTAACAGGCGTTATTGGACTGTTTTGCAGTCACCCATCATTGACATACCATTGATGGGGATTGACAGTTTTACATTGTTAGAGGGCCCCTGTTCTTAGGAGATGTTCCAGCATTGGTGGATCCCTCGTACCATTGGAGCTCAGACCCGTACCACACAGTTTATGGGGGATATGGTTCCAGGATTCGTGATGATGATGGATTGGCTAGCCTGTGTCAAAGATCTGACTCATGTGACATAGATTGACTGATTGACTCGGCAGTTGGACCAGTCACATCTTTTCATTTGGCATTTGGGCAGAGATCCTGCAGAGGTAGATACTTTTGATCCTTCCAGCTCTGGCGCTGGTCCCTCAGGTGACCCATATGGTTTTGCCGGTGCAGATCCTCCTTTGTATCGGCCTGACATCCCTATAGATAGAGATCCAGTGACTCAGGAGGAGTTACATCAGGTGGACAGTATCGATGATGTAGATATCGACACTCTTAACTTTTTCTGATGTATTTCTCGCTATTTCTTTTGATAGGCCTCTGTTAGCATCTGGGTAGCTTCGCCCCATTCTCGCTATATCTTTTGATAGGCCTCTGTTGTATGTTGGGTAGCTTTGCCCCATTTCCCTGTATTTTAGCTGTACAAAGATGTATTAGATGATGATATACTTAGGAATGTATGTACAATTTTTCCATTCCCTATATCATATTGCCATCTATTATATCATGCATGTTATTATGTTATGCACATGTATGTATGTCCAGAGATATTCAGCATTGACCCCTGGATGGTCTTATGACACGGCCCATACAGATGTCTTCTTCAATAGTTAGCCGTATTGATCATACCCCACCATTTGTGGTGGTAGTTGGTATACGCTCATGGTATGATAGTATATCACCATCAGATATGGTGATCATAGATGATTTACTACAGCATACTATGACCCTGTTGATGTTTCAGGTTCCCACAGGATTTGTAGAGGGTATGCTAGAGCACTGGGCATCGGAGAGGTAGTTTTTCTGATTTGGGACCTAAGAGTTGACTCCTACTTTGGAGGAGTATGCATGGTTGACGATGCTGCCGTTGGATAGACCTTGCGTGCATATGACTATTGGAGACATGAGCAGATAGTTCATGACCCTAACCGGATTGAGACGTAGAGTGGTCCAGGACGAGATTACATCCGGCCACGTAATATCCCAGTGTTTCCTGTTTGACAGGTTTAGCTTTGAGGATAGCTATGCACGGCATTCCGGGGATTTCACCACACCGGAGGACCATTGGCGTTTAGCTAGAGTAGATGTACTGCTTCTATGCGTATTGTCATACGTCTTCATGCTGTGGTACATGGATGAGCTGGATATCGGCGTCATTATGGCAGTGAGAGCTCTCAGGGAGGATCGCACCATTGTACCGATGATTATCGCAGAGACACTGAGGTCGACTTACATACTTCTCGCACTTATCCCAGAGGAGTGTTTATAGGTAGCTTCGGTCATCTCAGACGTGTGGTTTATGTCACACTTGAGACCGATTAAGCACACTTAGACGGCAGGGTTTTGTTTCACCCATGATATAGCCATGTCGTACTTCTTTCAAACATGAGTGTCTGAGATGTTGCATCGTGGTCGTCATTTTTTTCGGAAGGGATTAGGGATCCGTTTGCCATATTACCGTGTTCAGGCTTAGTTCACCCTACTGACTTCATTACTCATGCTCCGCATGGATTATCTCCTCCGGGTCGATTGAGGGCATGATCACTTACCACCCATTGGCCGTGATGTGTCGGTTTGACCGATTTTGAGATTTTTATCCGTATTAGGGGGCAGTGAGTTAGCGCTTTGCGTCACACCGTTTATCAGCGAAGGACAGATCTAGGTTGTATGTCTGTTGGGATCGGCCGAGAGTCGGCCGAAGTTTTTTATCGGTCATCCAGTTGTTGCGCGAGTATTTCGCATGGATAGAGATAGATCGCAGAATTTGCGGCAAGTATCCACAAGGTGGGATTGATTCTTACGATGAGGAGCCTATAGAGAGGTCGTTATTCCCATCGATGATTTGATCATTGGCCGCCAAAGATTTGTGATGGATTCTCCCACCCCGAAAGTGCCCACTGTTACTTAGTATTCTACTGACAAGATTTGGAGCAGAGCTTAAATCTGATGACCTATGATAGAGATCAGGCTAGGACCACGATTTTGACAGCTCTAGATGAGAGAGATACTGCTCTGTTAGAGAGGGATGAGGCTAGATCTGCCAGGGATGCATTGATTACGGAGCGGGATGCCGCCTTATCTGCTAGGGATGTGGCAATTGCAGACAGCGCTTCAGTGAGATCCCAGATGACTGTTAGTCTTACCGACATGAGTGCTTACATTGATGAGCATTATGCCACCATGCAGTTAGCCTCTGATCTGCTAGTTCGTGTAGATACCCTTGGGTAGGAGCTTGCAATGCTACCTCTATCTTCAGAGAGGGATGCTATGTTAGATCTGATAGTCCGCATGTATATAGATCTGTAGATAGCTTTGTATTTTCCTACACAGACTAGCTTAGCCATTTTGTCATGTACAACACATATGTATATATCAAACAGTATTATGTATGGCAGGAAAATATATTTTAATTCACTTCCCTTTTAGTTATGCCTTGATACTTGCTTGATATTTGCCTGTTTCTTCAGGGCCTTGTGATCTTGATGCATTCTGAACTTATCCTTGATAGATGGACATTGAGAATCGCAAAATATCTCAGAACGGATCATTGATTTCTGTAAATCCCTACCATCTTTGGTGTCTTGGGACTGGTATCTGTATGAAGAAGTGGAGAGGAGAATGGTTTCTTCCTCTCTGAGATTGACCGCACCACAGATGGTCGCCAGTACTTCTATTTGTGAGAAACCTAGTTAATTCCATCTCTTATGGGTTGGTAATGCTCTTTGAGGCACGATTGCAGCTTAGATGGTCACCGAATCTTCTATTTGTGAGAAGAGGTTGGATAATTCCATCCCTTTGATCTGAAACCGATGAAATGGGGCAAATTGAAGGTAGATCCCAGTACCGTGTGACAAGTATGTTATTTTGGTAGGGGTTAGACTGCTCCATGAATGGCTGTCTACGTACTCCTATTGAAGAGGAGATTAAGTCTGCGTAGTTCGAACCTGGTATAAGAGGATCAACGCTGAATGCGGAAGGCAGATGGGTGTAGAACTATTTTTGTTGTTTTTGTTGTTTCGTAGAGAAAGGGCAGAAATGTTTTTGTTGTTTTTCTTTATTGTGACCGGGACATAGAGAATATGGTTGCCTACGTAACCCCAGGTATCAGGGAGATCAGGTCGACGTAGTTCGCCCCTAAGGAAGAATTGAAGGCGAAGAGAAGTGTGAATCCCATGTGCAGGCTATACTACGGGGAGAAGAAAATTTGATCCCATAACGGGGACAAACTGCAGGTGTGAAAAAGTTTGATCCCGTCCTCAGGATAAACTGCAAGCGTAGAAAAGTTTAATCTTGCTTTAGGATAAAGCTGCGCAGCGAGAAAAGTTTAATCCGTCTTCGAGGATAAGCGCGCAAGTGTGAAAGGTTTAATCCCGTCTTCAGGATAACCTACAAGTGTGAAAGGTTTAATCCCTTCTTCAGGATAACCAAAATTGTGAAAGGTTTGAAATGAAGTGATACCAGGCTGCTGGTTTGAAGTGTATATTTCCCTGAGGGGCAGAAGAGTATTCAAAAAGGAAAGGGTTCAAAACCAGAATGACTGGTGATTTGATGATCAAAACCAGGATGTTTGTTTTATGGTAACTTCAGACATAGTACCGTTTCATGGTGTCTAAGTTGATAAGCTGTGGAAATTCATCGCCATCTATTTCCTGCAATCTGAGAGCACCTCCTGTCAATACTTTCTTGACAACAAATGGGCCTTCCCAGTTAGGAACGAATTTTTCCTTAGATTGATCTTGGTTTTCAATGATCTTCTTCAAAACCAAGTCATGTTGTTTGAACTGCCGTAGTTAGACTTTCCTATTATAGGATCATGCGATCCTTTGCTGATATAATTTACCAGGGAAGATAGCCGCGGATCACCTTTCATCTATTAGAGACAATTGGTGATACATGTCTTGTACCCATTGGTCTTCATCCAACTGATCATCCATCAATACTCTGAGGGATTCTATTTCCACTTCTATGGGGAGCACTGCTTCCATCCCATACACCAGTGAGTAGGGGGTCGCCCCAGTGGAAGCACGCATAGAAGTTCTGTATGCTAAAAAAGTCAGAGGCAAGAGGTCAGGCCATCCTTTATGATTGGCGGACATTTTCTGCATGATCTTTTTGATGTTTTTATTAGCCGCTTCAACAGCACCATTCATCTTCGGACGGTAGATGATGGAGTTGAGATGTTTGATGTGAAATTTTCTGCATAACTCCTCCATCATTTTGTTGTTGAGGTTCTTAGCATTGTCTGACACAATGACCTCTGGTTGTCCATATCGACAGATGACATTGTTTCTGATGAAAATAATGATAACTTATTTAGTAACCCTGGGGAAGGATGCTGCTTCTACCCATTTGGTGAAGTAGTCGATCATGGTAAATATAAATCGATGTCCATTACTGGCTTTGGGCTCGATGGGTCCGATCATGTCCATTCCCCACATTGAGAAGGGCTATGGTGAACTCATATTGTGGAGTTCCCTTGGAGGGGCGTGGATAGCATTCCCATGAATCTGGCATAGATAGCACCTCTTGACGTGATCATCACAGTCAGCTTTGAGTGTAAGCCAATAATGCCCTGTTCTGAGGATCTTATTGACAAGTAGGGGTCCACTTATGTGAGGGCCACATACTCCACCATGGATCTCATCCATGAGTCTCTGAGCTTGGTCTTTGTCAAGACATCTGAGGAGACCTAATCCTGCATCTCTTTTGTAGAGTGCATCTCTGCTCAGGTAGAATTTTATAGCAATTCGATGAATCCGCCTCTTCTAAGTTAGGCTCGCCTTAGCGGGTGTAGATCCATCTTGTAGATACTCCTTGATGTGCTGATACCAAAGGTTGTGGATGGGAGGTAGCTCATTCGATACTTCTCCATAGACTGGGGCTTTTTTCAGAGAAAACGTGATGTTTAGCATGTTTTCCTTGTCAGGTATGTAAACCAAGGAGGCTAACGTTGCTAATGCATCTGTAAAATCATTCCTATTACGAGGAATGTGTAGAAAGGAGATTTCTTCGAACTCCAAAGCCATCTGTAAAACTTGCCGATGGTAAGGCAGTAAATGTAATTCTTTGGTTTGATGGATTCCTGTGGATTGCTTGATTACCAATTCAGAATCCCCAAAGACAGTTAACCGCCTGATGCCCATTGAACGGGCAAGTTTTAGCCCCATGATACATATTCGTGCATACTGAACATATTTGTGCATACCAAAAGCATTTAAACAGCAACATAAATCTCATCGTGTAAAACATTATATCTAAGCTGTGTTCTCCAACATGTTCTAACATCCTTCACAATTCACTATCATCATTGGTTAGGCAAGAATTTCTATTAAGCAAAAATATATGTGAGACATGCAACTAAAACATACTATCACAATCCATAATGAATAAAAATTAAAAAAATTCTGCAAAAATTTATCTAACACATAAAAACTCAAAATTAAACTACGCATGCAACAATTAAATAACTAAACTACTATGCTATGACCCCCAATACCCCCAAACTTAAAATATTCAATGTCCCTATTGAATGAAGGTAAAGGGTACAGAAAAACACCCCTAATGATCGTCTTGACCACCCTCCTCGGGTGGTGAATCTGGTGGTGGATAAGGCACTGCAGTGCCAAACTGTGGCCACTCTGGCATTGTTCCTTGTTGCGCGAAATCTTCGGCCAAGGCTCGAGTGAGTCCCGTAGCAAACGTCCTAAAATTGTCATACATGGCGTCGACTTTGCGCTCCAACCTTCAAAGCTGTCGATCGCTAGGAACCAAGTATGCTCGGGTGGATGGGCCTGCCTCATCGGGCTGAGGGGGCTGCTGAGATGGCTCTGGGAAGGTGGGCCTTAAAATGAATCCTAGTCCGCGCGGGTGTGGTTCACCGCCTGCCCAGTCCTCAGATTTTGCAATGGTGGCATGGGTGATGTCTTGACTTGGATATTGCATTTGTTCGTTGCCCCAATTGCACCCCTGATGCGTACATAGCATGGCTACTACTGAAGCATGTGGAATGCTCCCAGTGGTAGTTCCCTTCAGATACTTCACAATATTTTGATGAATCAAATACCCCACATCATTATACTAGCTAGTAATTATACCCCACAGTATTATAACCCTTTCTGTCGTGATCTCGTGCTGATGCGATGAAGGAAATAACTTAGCACAAATGAACATATTCCACGCCTTGGCGTATCGATTCAGTGCGGCTGCTGGAAATATTCGAGGCTGGGTCGTGCCAACTTTGTAAGTCCACTTCGCGCCTGGCACGCAAAACTCAGCGATAACAAGCTCCAAGTCCGTTTCTAGATGTGGCCCTGCGATCCAATTGGCCGTCCCTGTCGGTCGTCTTGCAGTGATTCTCAGCACATTTCGGATAGCGGAGGGTCTGTAGTCTACCTCGACACCACGGACCATCAAGGTATTGTTCATGGTGACTTTGGCATTGGCATAGAACTCTCGGACTATGCTCATTGAAATGGGCGTGGGAGATGCAGTCAGTCCACCCCAGCCTCATTCCTGAATCATAGCGGAGAGCTGTCCATCCTAGCCTTCGGGTCTGAATCCTCTTTCCTTGATAAATGTCTTAGCTACAATACGGTAGTACTCCTGCTGGGCTTCTAGACACAAGAATTTGGTGTGGTCAACAATGTCCTCCTCGTGGCTGCCGGAGGAGGATGAGGAAGATGAAGATGGTCGTGCTCTCTTCGGACCCATTAACAGATAGTTGATTGAAAGTACGGATGAACTTACTGAGAGAGGATTAGAATTTGAGAATTGATAGCCTTCACGCTTGTGTGTACCGACCCAATTGGGAACCCTAGCTTTATATAGAGGATGAGAGGTAGTTGAGCTTTGAACATGGAGAAAGTCGTGGAGATTTGATGGAGAGATATACGGCTTCAATCTTCAACTGATAGAGAGATAGAGACGTGAGTTATGGAGAGGGTGAGAGTTTTGCGTATGTTATTATCGCAAATGAGAGTCCAAATGGTCCAAAACTCTTTTTTAAAAATGTTCAGATATGACTTGATTCAGAGTCGCGTAGAGGTAAAATGCAGTGTGTCTTTGGGTTGGTAGCAGAAAGCGAAGTCTTGCAGAATGCATGTCTGTTTTGAGTGGCTTGACGCCTTGGTAGCCATGAGTTTATCTTTGCATAGGCCTCGCATGTGCATGATCCTCATGTCTATAGTGCTCAAGTTCAATTTTTCTCTGTCTCTCAGTAATGCTTTCCAATGATTGTTCCTGCATAAACATTAATGCTCATTGTTAAGACTTGAATGTACGACAGTATAATGCTAATCATCCTGCAAATATTCGCAAAGCAATTCTTGCTACACGCTTAAGCATGAAGATTCACTATCCTAATAAACTTGAATTAGCTATACTAACTAAAATAATCAAAAACTAAAAGAAAATCAATGAGGGTAGAAATAATGGGTTGCCTCCCATCCAGCGCTAAGTTATAGTCAATTAACTTGACTGTCTCTGAGTCTCATGTCACATCAAGAATTGAGGTGCCTTCCTTACTGTCCATCGCAACCCGAAATTTAATGACTTCAGTTTTCATCAACGGTTCTACCTTTGACTCTGAACTTTTGCCCGTTACATAGTTCAACGGTCCATAATTTTCCGATTTCTGTACTTCATTCTTCGGACCCCAATCCACCAAGTCAACTAAGAAGCATTCTTCTTCATCTGATGGGAACTTTATGGCTTTGAAGACGTTGAAGGTGACTTCCTGATCTTGAACGCGCATAGTGAGCTTCCCTTTCTGCACATCTATCAAAATCTTTCTCGTGGCTAAGAATGGTCTCCCTAGTATGATTAGTATACTTTTGTCCTCTTCATAGTCTAGAATGATGAAGTCAGCCGGAAAAATGAACTTGTCCACCTTTACCAACACATCTTCAACAATTCCCCGTGGATATGTGATGGATTCCGCAAATTAAAGTGTAGTGATATGTTAAATCGGTCTTGGAGCTGGTAATCCCAACTGATTTAACACTGACAAGGGCATCAAGTTTATACTTGCCCCCAGATCACATAAACACTTTCTAATGTTCATCTTCCCAATGGTGCACGGAATTGTAAAGCTACCCGGATCTTTAAACTTAGGAGGTAATTTTTGTTGGAGCACTGCACTGCATTCCTCTGTCAAGGCTACCGTTTCAAACTCGTCTAATCTCCTCTTCCTTGACAATATACCTTTCATGAACTTTGTGTAGCTTGGCATTTGTTCCAATGCCTCGGCGAATGGTATGTTGATCTGCAACTTTTTGAACACCTCCAGAAACTTACTGAATTGTTTGTCTTCCTTCTGCATAACTAACCTCTGTGGATATAGTACTTGAGGGTGCATTGGTTGTACTGGACGCTTGACCTTCTCTTCTGAACCAGCCTTGTTCTTCTCTTCCTGCTGAACCTCAAATTTTTTTAACTTTTCTTCATCACCATACAACTGTTCTGCCTCGCGCGGCCGCGTGATGTCCCCTTGTAACTCACGCGCGGGCGCGCGACTTGAAGTGTTTGTCAAGCCTTTCCCAGATCTCAACGTGATTGCTTGACACTGCTCCTTCCCGTCTCTTCTAGGATTTGTCTCTGTGTTACTTGGCAATGCACCCTGGGGCCTATTATTAAGCATGCTTTCCATCTGCCCCATCTGCGTCTCCAGATTCTTGATAGCCACTGCTTGGCTTTTGATCATAACTTCAGTGTTTGGCTGAAACTGATGTTGTTGTTGTCCTTGGTTATTTGACCAACTAAAGTTTGGATGATTGCGGTTGTTGGGGAGGTATGTGTTCTGGAATTGACCTTGGTTTTTTCTATAATTGCTCACATACTGTACTGACTCTGAGCTGATGGCACATTGATCCATGGAGTGTGACCCCGCACAAATCTCACAAACGAAGGCAACTGTTTTCGCTTTGCTCTCTGCCAAAATATCTATCTTCTTAGCCATAGCTGCTATCTGTGCCGACAACTAAGTAATGGCATCAACCTCCAACACACCTGCAACCTTGGGCTGTGGCATCCGAGCTGTAGGATTCTGATAATCATTCGCAGCCATAGTCTCGATAAGCGTATAGGCCTCATCATAGCTCTTTGCCCACAATGCCCCTCCTACGGCTGCATCCATAATCGGTCTCGACTGCTATCATAACCTATTGTAAAAGGAATTTATCACCATCCAGTCTGGCATACCGTGATGCGGATATTTTCTAAGCATCTCTTTGTAACGCTCTCGTGCCTCATATAAGGACTTGCCCTGCTGTTGCTCGAACTGAGAGATAGCCGTCCTCATCTTTGCAGTCTTAGCCATTGGGAAAAACTTGGCTAAGAATTTCTGCGCTTAGTCCTCCCATGTGGTTATTAACCCTGATGGCGAAGAGTGTAACCAACTTCTAGCCTTATCTATCAATGAAAATGGAAATAGCCGTAGTCTGATGGCATCCTCCGTCACACCGTTGTATCTAAATGTGTCGCAGATCTCTATGAAACTCAATAAGTTCTCATTCGGATCATCTGTAGCACCACCCCCAAACTGAACTGAGTTATGCACCATTTGAATAGTGCCCGGTTTGATCTGAAAGGTGTTGGCTGCTATCGCCGGTCTGACTATGCTAGACTATAATCCGTTTATGTTCGGCATGGAATATTCCCTTAGAGCCCGATGCTCTTCTCTTTGCTCGATTCTCTGTTCTTCTACCATATCCGGTATAGTTCCTTCTAACTGAGCTTGTAGATTTCTTCGCATGCTAGCTTTCCAACCTCTCCCATTGATGTTTTCTTGTGCTAGTGTTAATTCGGAATTGGAAGATCATATATGCATATAAATCTACAAGCTCCTGAAATTACAAATAAAACAAAAATAGAAATGAGAAACGATCAGAATTGTCTAAGTCATACAATTTAGCTTTAAATTGATGATAATTATCTAAATTAATGCCTCTCCCCGGCAACAGCGCCAAAAACTTGTTTCCTCTTTTATAGTTCTAATAAAAGAGCTCTAACTCATGCAAGCATACACGGGTCAACAAGTAATACAGAGTAAGTAGAGTATCGATCCCACAGAGAAAGTTGTTAAATTAAACTATCATGCATCAATTAACTCACCAAATTTATATGCCTAGACTAATGACTAAAAGTGTTGAATTAAACTAATTGTGAATAACAACTGAAAATAAGAATACAAATGGAATAAATATAATCTAGAAATAATGGGACCCTAACTTCATTTAATATTTCATCTAATCGCCACTATCATGCAAGAAATGTTCACATATAACAGGAAAAATATCCAATAGCACGAATAGAGTTATAACCATTTTTCAATGCACTATAACCTACTTACATAGTATCTACAGATGTTAGACTCTATGTAATCACCAATACAACCAAAATCACTATATGTCTATGTGAAATTGCAATTATATTGATTTTAAGCTCAAGCCCTTATTCTAGCTCATACGGTGAAACAGTATATGTCTATCTGGTTCACAAAATACACAAGCCATATACAACAGCCCCATATTGGCATGCTATCATGATTACAATCCATACCTATATGTTCATTGTCAATTCCATACAAGTAGTGAGACGAATGGTGATCAAGCATTCATACATGTAAAACAACCATGACAGATATTCATATGATATACAAAACAATCCTAGCATTTAAATGTGCAACCAAACTACATATTAAAATCCGTTAGAATCCCATAATGGAAACAACATATTAAAAGCCATTATGGGATCAACGCTAAACATGATCAATAAGCAAATATGAAAGATAGAAAGATCAAACCCAATCGCTGAATAGAAACCAATGCTCAACGTTTAAATCCTCATAGAAATCCAATAAACAATAATAAAAATCCACAATGGTAGATAATCCCAAGAAGAATTGGAGAAGTAGACGTTTTGGCTTCGTTCTATGTTGGAATCTCTCCCAAGGTGTAAACCCTAGTTTCTATGATGAAAAAATACTTACAGTTATCAAGTTGTATGTCTGACACCAGTCAGAATCGTTTAAAAACCCATTACAATTCATTTGATTAAAAATTAAAATTAAAACAAAATTACAGCATCAGCATCGCACGCAGCCGCGCACCTCTCTAACTTATCTTTCTCGCGAGCGCGAGACTTACAGAATGTGTGCCCTTGTTCAGCCAGCCTCTCACGCTGGCGCACGCTCCTACCTCGCGGCCGCACAACTTGCAGTAGATCATCAGTGTCTAGCCCGGGTACTCACGCGAGCGCGCGTTCCCATCTTCGTTTCATCAGCGGCGGCACAGCGCGTGGCTTCTTCAGCCTCGCAAGTTCGGTTACGGGTTTTGGCTTCTTCTTTGCTATCTGCTCTTCCATGCTTGAACCACTTGTTTGTTTGGTCTCCATGCTTCATTGTACCTCCATGCAATGCACATCCCCGCTTATGCCTCGTCTTCACGCATCCATTGGCCTCGTGCCCTCTAATACCACCAAAATTAAGTTGATTCCTGCACTTATTCACCAAAAGGAGTTTTAAGTAAATGCAATGCAAAATAACGTGAAATGCAACTAAAACATAATAAAATTTACTTGAGATGGGCACAATTCGCATGAATTGGTATTCAATAAGTAGGTAAAAATACCACTTATCATACGGCATGTATCGTACTGATGTTATAGCTGAATTGTCATTACTCCTTCGTCAGGAAAGTATGTTTCTAAGGGTTTGTAATCCCCTGCAGGTACGACGGCCAGTTGATCTGCAATTCCTTGACCTTTGACATACTTTTGCATCACATAGACAATGTCAAGTTGTTGTAGGATCAACTGCCATCTGGACAGTCGACAATTCAGTATGGGCTTACTGAACACATACTTGAGAGGATCCATTCGGGATATAAGATGGGTTCTGTGACCATGGAGGTAATGTTGTAACCTCATGGAAGCCCATGCTAAATCATAACACGTCTTCTCAATCAGAGTGTACTTGTGTTCACTAATGCTGAATCTTTTGCTGAGGTAATAGGTAGCTCGTTCTTGACCTCTATTGTCTTTTTTCCCCAGCATGCAGCCCATGGCATTGTCATTTTTGGACAGGTACATGAACAGGGGAACATCATCCCTTGGTGGTACCAAAACAGGAGCGTTAATCAGTTGCTCTTTGATTGTGAGGAAGGCTTTCTGACACTCATCATTCCATTTCATGGAGGAGTTCTTCCTTAACAACTTGAAGATTGGCTCACAGGTTGCTGTGATTTGAGAAATGAATCTGCTAATAAAGTTGATCCTTCCCAAAAATCCATGTATTTCCTTCTTTGTCTGAGGAATGGGCATTTCCTTGATGGCCTGGATTTTGTTAGGATCTAGTTCAATCCCTTTGTGGCTGACTAGGAAACCTAATAACTTGCCTGACTTAACACCAAAGGCGCACTTGGCGGGATTCAACTTCAAGTTATACTTATGCAACCTGTTGAAAAGTTTTGTGAGATGGTCTAAGTGGTCATCCTCCTTCCGGGATTTGACAATGATGTCATCCACGTAGATTTCTATCTCCTTGTACATTAAATCGTGGAAAAGAGCCATCATAGCTCGCTGATAGGTTGCCCCGGCGTTGATGAGGCCGAATAACAACCGTCTATAGCAAAAGGTTCCCCAAGGCGTGATGAAAGCAGTTTTCTCACGATCTTCCTCAGCGACCATAATTTGATGGTACCCCACAAAGTAATCAGCAAAGGAGTACATGTCGTATTGAGTAGTATTGTCAATAAGAATGTGAATAAAGGGCATGGGAAAGCAATCTTTAAGGCAAGCTTTGTTCAAATCCCGGTAATCCACGCAGACTCGCACCTTTCCTCCTGGTTTAGGCACGGGAACATTGTTGGATATCCACTCCGGATATGTATACACCATGATGATGTTAGCTTGAAATTGTTTCACACTTTCTTCTTTAACCTTTAAACTCCACTCAGGTTTTAATCGCCTGAGTTTTTGCCTAACTGGCTTGAATCCTTATTTAATGGGAAGGTGATGAAGAACGATGTCAGTGGACAAACCCACCATGTCTTCATAAGACCATGCAAACACATCCTGGAATTGGGTTAACAGTGCAACCATGTCATTCCGTTGATTTGTGGTAAGGTCTGAACCAATCTGGATTAGCTTAGGGTTGTCTAAGGTTCCGAGATTGAAAGGAGTGGTTTGATCAAGATTGGGTTTGGGTTTGTCTGCGACCCATTCCTTAATCTCTTGAGGTGTCTCAATGTCCTCTTGGATGTCCATCAAGTATGAGTCCAACTTTGCATAAAAGTACAGGCACATCTAAATTCAGAGTCCTGAAACAAAAGATGCTTTCACTTAATATATGCAATTGTTCGATCATACAAAAGTGTTAGCATGTACTTGATAAAATAACTGCTAGTGATGTAAAGGAAAGCAAGCAATTAAAGTTATCTACAGGGCAGAGGGATTTTCTATCCATTTTACCCTCGTCGACCAATACATGGAGTGCTACTCCAATTGTCGAGGGCAAAGTCCTGATGGACTACAGTGACTGAAGGATCGTCATTGTCCTCCTTTTCCCGAATGATAACCATGATATATGGGCAATCATCGTCTGGGGTGTATCTGTTTGTATGTTCATCATGAACAATGACGTGAATACCTGCCATCATCAAGGCAAGGTCATGTTTACGTTTCCATTCCTTTTCTTTCACCTCGGGATTAGGAATCAACACCTCTTTTGCTTTGATTGGAATTGGTTTTGGAAACAGCATAGCCACAACATGGGCTGGAAGCTTTACTGGAGATTGCATTAACTCATGAGGTAAAGGTATAGAAAATCGCCATGCGGCGGAAGCTTGAGGAACCTGCTTGTGCTAATGAGGATTCTGTGGATCGAATCGCGTAATAGCCTAGTCCATACCGTTCTAATTTATTTGGACATTTGAATAGGGTGCTTAATACTCTACTTATCTTTACCAAGCCCTTGTCCAGTTTGATGACCCAATGACATCATTTCTTGAGTGACCGACATAACCTCGGCAAAAATCTTGGGTACGGGAAGTGGCGCTCCAATAGAATGGTATTGCGTGTTACTCACTTCCAGAGTATGGAAACTGGTCGGTTCAACTTCTGAATTAAAGCTGATAATTGGTAGGGCTCCTTGTTCAAGATAATCCGACTCAGCGTTGACAGTGACTAGACTGTTGTTGATAATGTATTTGAGTTGTTGATGTAAGGTGGAGGGAACAACTCCAGCCATGTGTATCCATGGTCTCCCCAAGAGCCGGGATCCATCAAAAGGTCTGATGACCGTATGGCTGCTTTTGATCCGCTTGAGATTGATATTCATCTTTACCAAGGTGGCATAAGGACAGATATTTAGAGATGAGCCTCTATCCATCAATACTCCTGCTAGCATGTACCTGGAAGACAAAACTGCAATATGCAAAGGCTTGCAATGACCGGTCCCTTCGGGAGGTATGTTATCGTCAGTGAAGGATATCACATTGTTGTTGAAAATGGGATCAACCAAATGTTGAAATTTTTCCACATCCACTGATTTTGGCAAGTAAGCTTCTTCTAAAACCTTCAAAAATATCTTCCGATGATCCTCAGAAGAAAAAACCAAATCAAGTATCGAAATCTGGTGTGGAGCTTCTCGCAAGCTTAAAACCACTTTGGCTTCATTGTGGCCCATAGTACGGAGGAATTTTTTAATCTTCTCCACGGGTAACTTACCCTTTCTTTTGCAAGTAGGTTTGACAACCCATTGAGGAAGGTACAGTGGATTTTCCTTCAACACTGTAGCAATAGTATGAGACGTGGATCCTTCAGCTTCTCCATAATTCTATGGAACTTTGTGTAAGCTGACAACAGGTTGTTATGGTCTGAAATGTAAAGGAATTGGCTCTGGTACGGCCACTTTCAAAGGATTGTCAACTCCTTTGAGTTGAATTGGTTGTATGGGAAATACTTTGACAGTCTCATCATCCACTTCGGATATAACTGTTATTGATCCCTTCCATTTGGTAGGATATGCATTCCCACCCTTGAGTTGCACAGTGTAATCATCTGCTATTTGCAGGACACCGCAATCAATAAGATTCTGAATGAAATGGCGGAGTGCCCAACATTCTTCTATGCTGTGACCGTGAGAATGTGAATGATATTGACAAATTTTATCAGGATTGAACCACCCTGAGCGGGGATTGATGGGAGGGAGAAGGAATGTAATTCTTCCTTCGTTGATCAACATTTGAAGTATCTCCTGCATATATTGGCCCAAATAGGTGAATTCCCTCTGATTGGAAAAATCCTGACGGGCTTTAGCATTTGCTCGCTTTGCAACCTTATCCTCCATAGCTTCGCTTTCTGAAGGTGTTGATGGATCATTTACAACAAATAGAAGGAGATAGACATGCTCCTGCCTGATTAATTGGTGTGTGACTTGATGATGGTGGGTCACCAGTTCTGCCAATTACTCAATTTGTTTGCAAAGAGCTTTCATTTTTCGTTCCATGGTAAACTGGAACTTTGCATAATCCCATTTGTCAACACCGTCTATGATGGGTTGGGATGATTCGCCATTAGAATTGGAACCTTGTATAGTGCTCCAACTGATCATGTTGACCTCTTCTTCTTTGTGTTGAGGAAGAGGGTTATCTTGCACATGAGGTTGATCTGGATTAGTGACCATGATCTCACCGTTGTCTATTAGATCTTGAATCTTATGTTTCAAGGCCCAACAATCTTGAGTATCATGTCCAGGTGCCCCAGCATGATAAGCACATTTCTGAGTAGCATTAAAACCCCTCCCATTAGGGTTGGCTGGTGGAAGAAGCTGTGTAATTTTCTTCTGAGCAGTCAGAAGAGCAAGAATATTCTCGAGCGAGTCCCCTAAGGGTGTGAACATTTGAGGTCGCTTTACTTCTCCACTTTTAGGTAATGGAGGGTTTGAAGATTGTGCTGGAAAAGGGGAGTAGTTTCTCCTCTATATAGGCATGCTTTGATTGCCTTTTTATCCTTATAGTATCAAGGAAACATCCTCCTCTTTCTTTTTATGGACCCTCCAGGGGTATCTGGACTGGATGTGCTCAGCAACAGCTTTAAGAGTGGCTAGGTTTTGAATTTTACCGGACTTCAATCCTATTTCAGCCATCTCGTCGTGTTTGATAATTTTAGAGAATGGTTTGCCAATACCAGCTAGAACTCTTTCATAGAAAGGATCTTCCTATACATCTATGAAGGTAATGACCATTTCTGATTCTATCATGGAAGGAATAACTTGAACAGCAAGGCGCTTCCACCTTTGAACGTACTCTCTAAATGACTCATTAGACTGTTTTTTGACCTTGGTAATTTGGTACCGGTCAGAAGCCATCTGAGATTGAAAGCTGTATTGAGTGAGGAAGGCATGAGCCAGCTCTTCCCATCTTTGGATCTTTGAGTTGTCTAATCTGGTATACCATGAACGGGCTTCTCAAGTTAGACTTTTCTGAAACAGCTGTATTCGGAGCTTTTTATTTTCTGCGTAAGACCCAAGTTCTCCAATGAACACTTTTAAATGTGTATAAGGATCCCCTAATCCGTCATATTTCTCAAAATCAGGGGTCTTGAATTTCTTTGGATATTGAACACCAGGGAATACGCGAAGGTCTGTATATGAAACACTGCCATGTGTTCCAATCCCTTTGAGAACGCGGATGGTTTCCTCCATTTGGAGGACCTTCTTTCTGATATCACCGGTGTCTGAATCTCCTTTGAGATGGGTGTTTTCAAGGTCTTTGTTGGTTATATCCAACTGATGTTCTGGAATTATTTTTTCCAGCCCTTGAACTCCTCCTTGTGTAGAGGATTCTGTATGTGTAGTTATCTTCGTATTTCGAGTGGGTGGTGCAATTCTTTTCGTGAGAATGGCCAAGTCTGTAATTTTTTTACTCAATCTGTCAAATTCTTCTCGGGAAACAGCATTAGACTGGTTGTAGGCCTGTGGCCTTTTTGGACTTTGAGCGGGTAACAGGCGCAATTGTTTCCCTACAAATGACTTACGTAGTTTAGTCTTAGGGTAATGCAAATGTTATCATAACATGTCCGTTTAGGAATTTTGTCCTGCAAAACCAGTTGTTAATTGATAACATGTTATGCATGCACAATTATTCTTCATATTTTCCATTACATATGGATGAACATGGAAAAAAATTACAAGTAAATGCGTTTACAAGTAATTGAAAATGGAAAGTATGAAGAGACTTTCCTCCGCGTTTGGTTTATCAGAAGTTGACCTATCTCAGGGTTTCTCTCACGGCTTTTTGGCATGAAGGTTCCCAGATCATCATAATTTACTAGACGGGAAGTTAATCCGGTCTTTCAACTGGAGAGAATCTGGGTGGTGCCTTTCCTGATCCCTGGGGAATTATTCTTCCCACGAGTCCAGTAATCAAACACCGATAGGATAGCCTCCTATTGGAGGAACCACACAACATACATTCACATACAACGTGTCTCACCGTTTATGCAAAATGATGACATGTGTGAAGCACTATTATCACGGATAGATATTTAGCAGTGCAGTAAATAAAAATGCATTCGTACACATTCATCATAAATGTAAATGCAACATTCACACATAAGCATATAATAATTTTGAAAAGCTTGTAATAGCGGCTTAAGCCCTCTTACTGGAGTCCCCAGCAGAGTCGCCACCTATCGACGTCGGGATTTTTGAGTGTCCCTTTTCGTTACTTGTTCTTTGGTGTTCTCATGTTAATGTGAGATTTGTTTGAAAAAACAAGTGAAAAAGGTCCGACATGTATAATGTCGACGATTTGACTTTAAGAGTCGCCAGTTGGTGTATTTAACTGGTTGCACCAACGCAACCGAAAAAGGTTTGCACATTGACCTAGTGATTTGACACTGCTAGACGGGTCTGTGAAATCGAGATTCATTTTGGGTCTGGGGGCTTGATTATGCGGAGGGAAAGTGTTAGGCACCCCCCAACATCCATGTTACCACGGTGACCGCCACTCTTCAAAAAAATTGTTATATGAATGTGTGTGTTTGTGTGTGTGTGTGGATCAATGTACAGTTATTTGAAAGTAGTGTGAGGCCTCGTTCGCACCTATATACAAAGGGTTTGAATTTATAGAAAATTCAGATTTTAACCACTTATATAGCAATGACGTTTTGTAAAAGAGGTTTTTCAAACCACATGCTCAATAGGAATTGAGACCTTTTCATACTTCCATTTTATTATTACATGTTCTACTTTGTTTGCTTTTATTTTAGAGATGCGAAGCATTCTTGAGAAAATAATATATACAAAGATCTTAGAACTCCTCATGGGCATGATATCATCCAAGAAAATTTGATAATCTTTGTAAAATAATATACAAAGCTACTTACAATTTGAAAAATGTCCATCATGGGAACCAAATCTAGATTTAGTAAACTGAACCTGTGATCACATGATTCCTAGGCTCACAGGATACTGCAATTTATATGGAAAGTAGTAAGCAGTTATATATATGTGTAAAAGCTGTAAATATATATATAAACATGATCAACCGCCACGAAGTAAACTCCAGGCGGGACAAAATGTAAATAAAGCTGTAAAAGCAATCAACTGCCACAAAGTAAACTCCAGGCAGGACAGAATGTAAATAAAGTTTTAAAAGGCCACAAAGTGAACTCCAGGCCTGACAGATATATATATATATATATAAGCAGTAAATGTGACGCCCCCAAATTCAGGTACTTGAAACCCGAACTTAGTGCTTCACGATACCATTTCTATGAGCGGAATAATACTAATAATAATAACAATAATATACATTATCAAATTTAATTTACATATTATCGAGTTTAGTTCCCAAGCACGTAAACCTTTAAACATTCGTTACATGATAATAATATTATATATCATCCTTAACCTAAAGTCAAACTATTACAATAAGATAGCATAAACTTTTATTCTACTGACCTTCCCTTTTCCCTTGTTCTTGGCAAGATCCTTGAGTTGTTCACACTTTAGTGAAAACATTTAAATTAAGCAAGGATGAGCATTTGAGTGCCCAGCAAGTAATAGCAAATAATAACAATTAGCTGAAAGGATTAAATGTTTTCTTTGAACGATACTTCTATAACGAATCAACAGTTGTGAAGTAAACCATTAATAAACAACATGTCATTTCAATTTCAAACTTTTGAAACTACGTATTGACTATATATGAGGACCAGTTGACAGACTATGAACATTATTTTCTCTTTTTGAAAAGGTTAAACAGAACTTCATCTGTAAACTGTCATAACTTACGGGCACGGGGGTGATCAGCCCGTTATGCCCTGTATTGATCAATACTACATTGCTAGAACGATATTATCCTTCATCCTTTGTCCGCCTTAGCGCATAAAAATTTCTCATAATTGAGATGTTCATAATAGTCTTGAATCCAAACCAAAACAATTCGGTTGGATAAGTTTTATGTTGTTCAACAACAACTTTAAATTTATGTCTAGCTGGATCAAATAGCTTATACGACTTTTAATTCAACTTATACATACTTGACACCGATATGTATGTATCAACATGTGATAAAATATAATGATTATCCAAGTGAGGACACTTGTATAACCATGTTTTAGAAATTAACGAACAGAATATATATCTTGATCATCAATAACAGAATAAAGGAATTTGTACAACAATTATAATTTAATAACCTACTTATACAAAATCATTGCATAAGTATATACAGAGAGGTTGGAATATTTGAACAACCTGAAATGAAGCGATTCGAGATATTATCTTATTTATGTCCGTTTGCATAAAGTAAATGCAAAGGGTTAGATACTTTTGCCTTGTTCACGCTTACACAACTTAGATTTATCTTATATATCAAGCCCTATCATTAAATAGATCATTCGTTTGATTAGAATAACATATCATATCATATTGTATCGCTATTTTGTCAGTTAGCACATAACCTAAACACATTGTCATGTAAGTTTAACAACCATTGAATCACAAATAAACATTCATCAAACCAATTTTTCTTAAGTCCAGATCAATTTCTAAAATATGTCGGTATATTGACAACTTTATCGGGTATCTATCGAGTCTAAGACTCTATACAGTAATTTATTATCCATTTAGATAACTTAAACACCAGTCGCCCTATTTTTCATGGCCTTATAATAATTTTAAAATAATTATTACCATTTATCATAATTTTTAAAATATTAGAATCATTATTAAATGATTTAAATATTAAACAATTCTATTATCATTAATATTCAATTAATATTAAACTATTAATGAAACCATTACCAAAATATTAAAGTTATTTATAATAACTAAAAATATTTTTAAATATTTATATTACCCTTAAATGATTTTTAAAACATTTAGAATTATTTTAAATAATTATCATTAATATTAAAATATTAATGTACTATTTATCTAAATATTAAAAGTCATTAATTACAACTTAAAATATTTTTAATTCATTTATATCCCTTTTTAAATGATTTTTAAATTAATAAAACCATTTTTCAACAATTTATTTAATGTAATTATTAAATAAATTTAATATCATTAATATTAAATTAATATTATTAATATTAAATTATTAATGAAATTATCCTTTAAATATTAAAAGTTATATTTTATAATTTAAAATATCTTTAAACACTTTATTTTCATTTAAAATGATTTTTATAATATTAAAATCATTTTTAAATTAATTTATTTAATATAATTATTAAATAACTTTAATTATCATTAATATTAATTTATTAATGAAATTTATAACAAAATATTAAAAGTCATTAAAAATAACTTAAAATATTTTCTTATATCATAATATAATTTTAAATAATTTTTCAAGTATTAAAATCATTTTTAAATAATTTATTTAATATTATAATTATATAAATTAAATACTTTTAATATTCCAAAAATATTAAATATTTATGAAATATATTCAAAATAATTAAAATATAATTTTTGGACATTAAAATAATTTTTACTAATTTAATTTTTATTTTAATAACTTAAAACTAATTTTCTATAATTATTTAATAAAAATCTAATTTTATAAATTAATTGTCTAAAGACCACCTATAGCTGACGTAACCGTCGTTATAGGTGTTCTTCATGAAACCCCAGATCATCAAGCCAAGAATCGAAAGTGACCACGTTTAACTAAGATTCAGATCGGATCGTGATGTTTAAGTGAATGTTTCGGTCCGATCGTAAAGTATAAATGTAACACTACAAGATTCAACAAGAAACATGATCAAACAACATCACAATCAGAAGATATAAGCCTTCAAAGTGGTTGTTGAAGTCATTCTTCATTTCGGGTTTGCCCGAAATGAAAAACAATCGACTACCCTACTTCTAAGCTTCCACAACTTCAGTAAGATATGATATGTTTTAGTGATTTAAAAGATGCAGTGTGTAGACCACATGTAAAAGAGTAGATCGATCACAAAACATAACAATAACAACAACAGAATAGCCAGATCCATCTCGGTCAAACCATGTCAGAAATAAGCCTCAAAAATTTCTGGAGATTTCCCAGAAACCGAAAATATGACCGGATGGTCTACTTTGACCATCCACTACCTTCGATTCGTATACTTTTAAGGAGATTTTAAGGCATAATATTGAAGTTTATATACAAAACTACAATTTAGATGCAACCAACACAACAAACAATTAACAACCAGAAAGATCAAAGGCGTAAACGTGTTGTCGTAAGCGATCGGGCATGTTCTTCGACCGCCTTGATTTCTTCCGATTAACGCCCAACAGATTTGACCGTTAATAATTTTTATTCTAGACATCAAATAACCCTGATTCTTTTTGCAGATTAAAGACCACATTACAGGCTACCAATAACAACTTAAAACCAACTAAAACCATAATCGAGCAAGGATATATGGTCACTGACATTCGTTGTCAGACCACAGATTCAACTTTTTCCAAATTTTGCAAATCTTCAAATCCGAGCTTCTAAATGTTATGGATCCAACATCTAGCAACCCAGATCATCATTAGACACTACTAACAACACATTTAACACAAAAAAACTAACATCAAACAATGATTATGGATGTAATTAAAATTAAGGTTTTATACCTTTCTTTGAAAAATCTTGTTTCGGGCTCTTGATTTGTTATATGTATTAGTGGGGCTTGGTTTAGGGGTGATATATCTAGATAATTTTTGGAGGTGTGGGGCTTGAGAGAGTTAGTTTGAGTGTTGTGCAAAAATTGACTAACAAATGACTTTCTCTCTCCTTCAATCTATAAATAGACATACAAGGTGCATGAATGGTTGATTAAAATGGCTGATGGCTGTCATTTAACATCACATGGGGTTGTTGGGTTTGCTCACCAACTTCCCCTAATAGTCGAAACCTATACTAGCCAAAATAATGCAACTAGGGGCAAAATGGTCAATTGGTAAATCATTTTAATGGCATTCAAGTAATTTGCCAAACCCTTAGGGTTTTGACCCTTAGGGTTTAACCCTAAGGTTTTAGCATAAAACAATTTTTTTAAATTTAGCGACTAGGGTTTGTAAAATAAAATTTTAATTTCTAAAATTTGTAATTAGAGTTTTGTTAATTAAGTTTCTAATTACGTTATACAGGAATATTAGGGTTTAATATCCCTAATTATAATTAACCTTGCAAATAAAGTAATTAGGGTTTAGGATTTTGATAATTAGGGTTACTAATACGCAATTAGGGTTTTTAATAATTAACTTAGGGTTCTAATCATTAGGGTTTTAATTTACTAATTAGGTTTACCTTAATTAGCGATTAAAGTCTATCATACATGTTATTAATCACAGTAACACAATTTTTGACTGATCACAAATTCCAGTTTAGGTTTCAAAGTAGGGTTATAATTATTAGAAATTCAAATATGACTTAGGGTTTTAAATTTACAATTAGGGTTTCCTAATTAGCATATTGTTATGTAACACTTAACATAAATCATATAACACAGTTATATAACAGTCTTAAATTTCCCATTTAAATTGAAAAACAAGGTTAAACCAATTAATGCTAGGGTTTGGTCAATATACACCATAATTAACCAACCATCAACAATACGTACATACAGTACATATTTATAGCACTGAAAAATTAAAATATTATAATATTATTACCATTTCTTGATCAAAACCCAGAATTAGGGTTTGGATTACATATATGATTTATCTATCGTAATTAACCTTATTAATTAAGTTAAAATAATTAATTTAATAACCTGAACAAAATTCATATAATAAAATAATTATTATAATTATTCTAAAAATCATATCATATATTATTTTAGTAAATAAATAAAAAAAATTATACATAAAATTTATGATTTATTTATATAGAAAATATCAAGTTATTAAAGAAACGCTAATGAATGTGAATCTGTGCTCATCGAATATGTTTTGACAATTATATATATATATATATATATATATATATATATATATATATATATATATATATATTAAAGCGATTAAACGACCGGATGTAAATCCAGGCTCATCGATATATCCGACAACAGCTTTTATATATATATATATATATATATATATATATATATATATATATATATATATATATAAGCAATTAAACATAATTAGGATATAAAATCCAGGCTCATCGCATAAAAGTCTCGACCACAAATATATATATATATATATATATATATATATATATATATATATATATATATATATATATATAAGCAATTAAACGCTCAGCATCAAGTTCAGGCTCAATCGAGGTATAACTCGATAATGTTAGTCCATATATAAAATATATACATATATAAGTATATATATACAGATAAAAATGAAAACCACGGACCGAAGTCTGGGCAAACGCACACAACACAACTCTCAATGTGTATAACAGTGTGTGCTAATATGAGAAGAAGACTTTATAGAATATAAGAAGGCTTATAGTGGGTTGCCAAAGTAAACTTCTATGACTTTAAATGGATAAACACTCAGCTCCCGCCGGATAAAAGATACCTATATGTGAGCTAACTAGTGTTTAAAGATGAGGAAACACCTAAAAGATGTGTATGCAAGTAAAATGGACAGGGATTCCTCGCCTCTTTCCCTCCCTCTTCTTCTCAAATGGTTGACCCCAAGGCTTGTATATATAGACGGATAGCCGCAGGTACACCTGTGGCTGGTCGTGATACATCCGAGCCTCGCGGGTCCTGTCATCACGTAGTACATGCACTGTAATGTCCACTCGAACTTGCAGAACTTCAATTTGAGCATCCAAACGAGGTATATCTGACCTTCTTTAGACCGCTTGTGTTGAGAGTTATGCAATGACATGGATTAGAGGTTGTACGAAGTCAGGAACAGGGGTCTATGCCCATGATCTTCAAGCTTCAAATTCTATCCAAAGTACTGTCACACGTAATAGTCACTCGGGATTGTCAATCCTCGGTTCTTGTGGGACATCGTTGGATGTATGTATGTATGAAGTGTTGAGACAACGTGCCATTGTCGAAGGAACAAGATGACGTTTGACTCCTCGCCGGGGTTATTGCCGGTTTGAGTTGAAAGTAGACGTTGCTCAGGGTTACAGCTGAGATTTGACTATTGGTATGCCGCAATATCATCTTGTTGAGATGGTAAGATGATGTTGTGACTCCTCACCGGGGTTATCACCGATTTAATAGGAAAACAAACGTTGCTCAGGGTTACATCTGAGATTAGACTGCTACTTGTTTGTATGTCTCACTGTCATCTGTCGATGAATCCGCCTCTTCTCAGTTAGGTTCACCTCAGCGGGTGTAGATCCATCTTGTAGATACTCCTTGATGTGTTGATACCAAAGGTTGTGGATGGGAGGTAGCTCATCCGATACTTCTCCAATGTAATTCCCATAGACTAGGGCTTTTTGCAGAGCAAACGAGATGTTTGGCATGTTTTCCTTGTCAGGTATGTAAACCAAGGAGGCTAACATTACTAATGCATCTGCAAAATCATTCCTATTACTAGGAATGTGTAGAAAGGATATTTCTTCGAACTCCAAAGCCATCTGTAAAACTTGCTAATGGTAAGGCAGTAAATGTAATTCTTTGGTTTGATAGACTCCTGTGGATTGCTTGATTACCAATTCGGAATCCCCAAAGACAGTTAACCGCCTGATGCCCATTGAACGGGCAAGTTTTAGCCCCATGATACATATTCATGCATAACGAATATATTTGTGCATACCGAAAGCATTTAAACAGCAACATAAATCTCATCATGTAAAACGTTATATCTAAGTTGTGTTATCCAACATGTTCTAACATCCTTCATAATTCACTATCATCATTGGTTAGGCAAGAATTTCTATTAAGAAAAAATATAGATGAGACATGCAACTAAAACATACTATCACAATCCATAATGAATAAAAATTAAAAAAAATCTGCAAAAATTTATCTAACACATAAACACTCAAAATTAAACTACGTATGCAACAATTAAATAACTAAACTACTATGCTATAACCCCCAATACCCCCAAACTTAAAATATTCAATGTCCCTATTGAATGAAGGTAAAGGGTACAGAAAAACTCCCCTAATGATCTTCTTGACCACCCTCCTCAGGTGGTGAATCTAGTGGTGGATAAGGCACTGCAATGCCAAACTATGGCCACTCTAGCATTGTTCCTTGCTGCGCGAATGCTTCGGTAAAGGCCCGAGTGAGTCTAGTAGAAAACATCCCAAAATTTTCATACAAGGCATTGACTTTGTACTCCAACCTTCGAAGCTGTCGATCGCTAGGGCAAGGGTGTGCTTTCGGGTGGATAGGCTGCGCCTCATCTGAGCGGTGAGGAAATTTCTTGAGATGGCTCTGGGAAGGTGGGCCTTAAAATGAATCCTCGTCCGCGCGGGGGTGGTTCACCGCCTGCCCAGTCCTCAAATTTTACAATGATGGCGTGGGTGATGTCTTAACTTGGATATTGCATTTGTTCGTTGCCCCAATTGCACCCCTGATGCTCACATAACATGGCTACCACTGAAGCATGTGGAATGCTCCCAATGGTAGTTCCCTTCAGATACTTCACAATTTTTTATGAATCAAATACCCCACATCAATGTACTCGCCAGTAATTATACCCCACAGTATTATAACCCTTTCTGTCGTGATCTCGTGCTGATGCGATGAAGGCAATAACTTAGCACAAATGAACAGACTCCACGCCTTGGCATATCGATTCAGTGTGGCCGCTGGAAATACTCGATGCTGGGTCGTGCCAACTTTGTAAGTCCACTTCATGCTTGGCACGCACAACTCAACGATAACAAGCTCCAAGTCCATTTCTAGATGTGGCCCTGCGATCCAATTGGCCGCCCCTGTTGGTGGTCTTGCGGTGATTCTTAGCACGTTTTGGATGGCAGAGGGTCTGTAGTATACCTCGACACCATGGACCATCGAGGTATTGTTCATGGTGAATTTGGCATTGGCATAGAACTCTCGGACTATGCTCATCAGAATGGGCGTGGGAGATGCAGTCAGTCCACCCCAGCTTCATTCCTAAATCATGGCGGAGAGCTGTCCATCCTGGCCTTCGGGTCTGAATCCTCTTTCCTTGATAAATGTCTTAGCTACAATACGGTAGTACTCCTGCTGGGCTTCTAGATACAAGAATTTGGTGTGGTCGACAATGTCCTCCTCGTGGCTGCCGGATGAGGATGAGGAAGATGAAGATGGTCGTGCTCTCTTCGGACCCATTTGCAGATAGTTGATTGAAAGTACGGATGAACTTACTGAGAGAGGATAAGAATTTGAGAATTGATAGCCTTCACGCTTGTGTGTACCGACCCAATTGGGAACCCTAGCTTTATAGAGAGGATGAGAGGTAGTTGAGCTTTGAACATGGATAAAGTCGTGGAGATTTGATGGAGAGATATACGGCTTCAATCTTCAACGGATAGAGAGATAGAGACGTGAGTTATGGAGAGGGAAAGAGTTTCGCATCTATTATTATCGTAAATGAGAGTCCAAATGGTCTAAAACTCATTTTTAATAATGTTCAGATCTGATTTGATTCGATTATGCACGCTGCCATGATGCCAGTGTGTACTAAATTTGGTGTGGTATGAAGTCTTGTAGAATGCATGTCTGTTTTGAGTGGCTTGGCCTTGGTAGCCATGAGTTTATCTTTGCATAGGCCTCATGTGACATGCTGATCCTCATGTCTACAGTGCTCAAGTTTAATTTTTCTCTGTCTCTCAATAATGCTTTCCAATGATTGTTCCTTTATAAACATTAATACTCATTGTTAAGACTTGAATGTGCGATCGTATAATGCTAATCATCCTGCAAATATTCGCAAAGCAATTCTTGCTACATGCTTAAGCATGAAGATTCACTATCCTAATAAACTTGAATTAGCTATACTAACTAAAATAATCAAAAACTAAAAGAAAATCAATGAGGGTAGAAATAATGGGTTGCCTCCCATCCAGCGCTAAGTTATAGTCAATTAGCTTGAATGTCTCTGAGTCTCATGTCACATCTAGAATTGAGGTGCCTTCTTTACTGTCCATCGCACCCTAAAATTTAATGACTTCAATTTTCATCAGTGGTTCTACCTTCGACTCTGAACTTTTGCCCGTTATATAGTTCAACGGTCCATAATTTTTCGATTTCTGTACTTCATTCTTCGGACCCCAATCCACCAAGTCAACCAAGAAGCATTCTTCTTCATCCGATGGGAACTTTATGTCTTTGAAGACGTTGAAGGTGACTTCCTGATCCTGAATGCGCATAGTGAGCTCCCCTTTCTACACATCTATCAAAGTCTCGCTCGTGGCTAAGAATGGTCTCCCTAGTATGATTGGTATACTTTTTTCCTCTTCATAGTCTATAATGATGAAGTCAGCCGAAAAAATGAACTTGTCCACCTTTACCAACACATCTTCAACAATTTCCCGTGGATATGTGATGGATCTGTAAGCTAGCTATAGTAATATGTTCGTCGGTCTTGGAGCCGGTAATCCCAATTGATTGAACACTGACAAGGGCATCAAGTTTATACTTGCCCCCAGATCACATAAACACTTGCTAAAGTTCATCTTCCCAATGGTGCATGAGAATTGTGAAGTCGCCGGATCTTTCAACTTTTGAGGTAATTTCGTTAGAAGCCTTCGCACCGCATTCCTCTATCAAGGTTACCATTTCAAACTAAATCTAATCTCCTCTTCCTTGACAATATACCTTTCATGAACTTTGCGTAGCTTGGCATTTGTTCCAATGCCTCGGCCGAATGGTATGTTGATCTGCAGCTTTTTGAACACCTCCGAAACTTCTTCATCGAATGTTTGTCTTCCTTCTGCTTAACTAACCTCTGTGGATATGGTACTTGAGGGTGCCTTGGTTGTACTGGACGCTTGACCTTCTCCTCTGAACCTGCCTTATTCTTCTTTTCCTACTGAACCTCATATTTTTTTAACTTTTCTTCATCACCATCCAATCATTACGCCTCTCCTGGCTGCCGCTGATGTCCCATTGTAACTCACGCTTGTGGCGCTGCTGATTTGCGACTTGATGTCTGTCAAGTCTTTCCCAGATCTCAATGTGATTGCTTGACACTGCTCCTTCCCGTCTCTTCTAGGATTTGTCTCTGTGTTACTTGGCAATGCACCTTGGGGCCTATTATTAAGCATGTTTGCCATCTGCCCCCTCTGCGTCTATAGATTCTTGATAGCCACTGCTTGGCTTTTGATCATGACTTCAGTGTTTGCCATGTATTTCAACATCATCTCCTCCATCTCTGATTTCTTCTCCGGGTCGTGGTGCTACCGTGGGCGTGGTGTTGTTATTGTTGAGAAAATCCCGGTGGAAACGGTGGTTTTTGTGCAAACTGTGGTTGAAATGACTATGGTTGAAACTGTTGGTTTGGCTGAAACTGATGTTGTTGTTGTCCTTTGTTATTTGACTAACTAAAGTTCGGATGATTGTGGTTGTTGGGGCGGTATGTGTTCTAGAATTGACCTTGGTTTTTTCTATAATTGCTCACATAATGTACTGACTCTGAGCTGATGGAACATTGATCCATGGAGTGTGACCCCGCACAAATCTCACAAACGAAGGCAATCAATTTTAGCTTTGCTTTCCGCCAAAATATCTATCTTCTTAGCCATAAATATTTATCTCGTGTTGAACAACCGAGTAATGGCATCAACCTCCAACACACTCGCAACCTTCGGGCGTGGCATCCGAATTTGTAGGATTCTAATAATCATTATGACCATAGTCTCGATAAGCGATAGGCCTCATCATAGCTCTTTGCCCACAATGCCCCCTCCTACGGTACCGCATCCACAATCGGTCTCGATCGCCATCCTAACCCATTGTAAAAGTAATTTATCACCATCCAGTCTGGCATACCGTGATGCGAACATTTTCTGAGCATCTCTTTGTAACGCTCCCATGCCTCATATAAGGACTCGCCTTGCTGTTGTTCGAACTGAGAGATAGTCGTCCTCATCTTTGCAGTCTTAGCCATTGGGAAAAACTTGGCTAAGAATTTCTGCGCTTAGTCCTCCCATGTGGTTATTGACCCTGACGGCAAAGAGTGTAACCAACTTCTAGCCTTATCTCTCAATGAAAATGGAAATAGCCGTAGTCTGATGGCATCCTCCGTCACATCGTTGTATCTAAATGTGTCGCAGATATCTATGAAACTCAATAAGTGCTCATTCGGATCATCTGTAGCAGCACCCACAAACTGAACTGAGTTCTACACCATTTGAATAGTGCCCGGTTTGATCTCAAAGGTGTTGGCTGCTATCGCCGGTCTGACTATGCTAGACTATAATCTGTTTATGTTCGGCATGGAATATTCCATTAGAGCCCGATTCTCTTCTCTTTGCTCGATTCTCTGTTCTTCTGCCATATCCGGTATAGTTCCTTCTAACTGAGCCTGTAGATTTCTTCGTATGCTAGCTTTCCAACCTCTCCCGTTGATTACCTTTGCTGGTGTTAATTCGAAATTGGAAGATCTCGTGTGCATATAAATCTACAAGTTCCTGAAATTACAAATAAAACAAAAATAGAAATGAGAAACGATCAGAATTGTCTAAGTCATACAATTTAGCTTTAAACTGATGATAATTATCTAAATTAACGCCTCTCCCCGACAACGGCGCCAAAAACTTGTTGCCTCTTTTATAGTTCTAATAAAAGAGCTCTAACTCATGCAAGCATACACGGGTTAACAAGTAATACAGAGTAAGTAGAGTATCGATCCCACAGAGAAAGTTGTTAAATTTAACTATCATGCATCAATTAACTCACCAAATTTATATGCCTAGACTAATAACTAAAAGTGTTGAATTAAACTAATTGTGAATAACAACTGAAAATAAGAATACAAATGAATAAATATAATCTGGAAATAATGGGACCCTAACTTCATTTAATATTTCATCTAATCGCCACTATTATGCAAGAAATGTTCACATATCACAGGAAAATAGCCAAGAGCACGAATAGAGTTATAACCATTTTTCAATGCACTATAACCTACTTACACAAAGATCTCTGAGATGTTAGACTCTATGTAATCACCAATACAACCAAAATCACTATATGTCTATGTGAAATTACAATTATATTAATTTTAAGCTCAAGCCCTTATTCTAGCTCATACGGTGAAACAGTATATGTCTATCTGTTTCACAAAATACACAAGTCATATACAACAGCCCCATATTCGTATGCTATCATGATTACAATCCATACCTATATGTTCATTGTCAATTCCATACAAGTACTGAGATGAATGGTGATCAAGCATTCATACATGTAAAACAATCATGACAGATATTCCATATGATATGCAAAACAATCCTAGCATTTAAATGTGCAAGCAAACTACATATTAAAATCCGTTAGAATCCCATAATGGAAATTAATTCATGACTGAACCAAAAGCCATTATGGGATCAACGCTAAACATGATCAATAATCAAACAATTGAAATATGAAAGATACAACGATCAAACCCAATCGCTTAATAGAAACCAATGCTCAACGTTTAAATCCTCATAGAAATCCAATAAACAATAATAAAAATCCACAATGGTAGATAATCCCAAGAAGAATTGGAGAAGTAGACGTTTTGGCTTCATTCTACGTTGGAATCTCTCCCAAGGTGTAAACCCTAGTTTCTATGATGAAAAAATACTTAAAGTTATCAAGTTGTATGTCTGACACCAGTCAGAATCATTTAAAAACCCATTACAATTCATTTGATTAAAAATTAAAATTAAAACAAAATTACAAAGATCAAGATCGACGCTAGCCGCGCCTCAATAATAACTTATCCTTCTCGCGGGCGCGAGACTATGAATATCGTTCCGCTTGTTCACCAACCTCTCACGCGTAGCAAGGCTTCCTACTCATGGACGCCAAGAAACTTGCGATAGATCATCGGTGTCTAGCAGACGGTATCAGACGCGCGCGGTGCGTTCCCCTATGTTGTTCTTGCCAGTGCGCTTACTACCCGCAAGTTCGGTTCGGTTTTTGGCTTCGTCCGCCGCTATATCCGCTCTTCCATGCTTGAACCTCTTGTTTGTTTGGTCTCCATGCTTCATTGTACCTCCATGCCATGCACATCCCCGCTTGTGCCTCGTCTTCACGCATCCATTGGCCTCGTGCCCTCTAATACCACCAAAATTAAGCCGATTCCTGCACTTATTCACCAAAAGGAGTTTTAAGTAAATGCAATGCAAAATAACATGAAATGCAACTAAAACACAATAAAATTTACATGAGATGGGCACAATTCACATGAATTGGTATTCAATAAGTAGGTAAAAATACCACTTACCATAATGACATGTATCGATCGATGTTCAGATTTGAATCACACATTACTCCTTCGTCAGGAAAGTATGTTTCTAAGGGTTTGTAATCCCCTGCAGGTGCGGCGGCCAGTTGATCTACAATTCATTGACCTTAGACAGACTTTTGCATCACATAGACGTTGTCAAGTTATTGTAGGATCAACTTCCATCTGGACAGTCGACAATTCAGTATGGGCTTACTGAACACATACTTGAGAGGATCCATTCGGGATATGAGATGGGTTCTGTGACCATGGAGGTAATGTTGTAACCTCATGGAAGCCCATGCTAAAGTACAACACGTCTTCTCAATCAGAGTGTACTTGTGTTCACTGATGCTGAATCTTTTGCTGAGGTAATAGATAGCTCGTTCTTGACCTCTATTATCTTTTTGCCCAGCATGCAGCCCATGGCATTGTCATTTATGGACAGGTACATGAACAGGGGAACATCATCCCTGGGTGGTACCAAAACAGGAGAGTTAATCAATTGCTCTTTGATTATGAGGAAGGCTTTCTGACACTCATCATTCCATTTCATGGAGGAGTTCTTCATTAATAACTTAAAGATTGGCTCACAGGTTACTGTGAGTTGAGAAATAAATCTGCTAATAAAGTTGATCCTTCCCAAAAATCCATGTGTATCCTTCCCTGTCTGAGGAATGGGCATTTCCTTGATGGCCTGGATTTTGGTAGGATCGATTCAATCCTTTGTGGTCGATTAGGAAACCTAGCAACTTCATTTCGACTTAACACCAAAGGCGCACTTGGTGGGATTCAACTTCAAATTGTACTTACGCAACCTGTTGAAAAGTTTTGTGAGATGGTCTAAGTGGTCATCCTCCTTCCGGGATTTGACAATGATGTCATCCACGTAGATCTCTATCTCCTTGTGCATTAAATCATGGAAAAGAGCCATCATAGCTCGCTGATAGGTTGCCCCGGCTTTGATGAGGGCGAATGACAACTGTCTGTAGCAAAAGGTTCCCCAAGGCATGATGAAAGCAGTTTTTTCACGATCTTCCTCAGCGACCATAATTTGATGGTACCCCACAAAGCAATCAGCAAAGGAGTACATGTCGTATTTGTAAATAAGAATGTGGATAAAGGGCATGGGAAAGCAAACTTTAAGGCAAGCTTTGTTCAAATCCCGGTAATCCACGCAGACTCGTACCTTTCCTCCTGGTTTAGGCACGGGAACTATGTTGGATATCCACTCCGGATATGTAGACACCATGATGATGCCAGCTTGAAATTGTTTCACACTTTCTTCTTTAACCTTTAAACTCCACTCAGGCTTTAATCGCCTGAGTTTTTGTCTAACTGGCTTGAATCCTTCTTTAATGGGAAGGTGATGAAGAACGATGTCAGTGGACAAACCAACCATGTCTTCATGAGACCATGCAAACATATCCTGGAATTGGGTTAACAGTGCAACCATGTCATTCCGTTGATTTGTGGTAAGGTCCGAACCAACTGGATTAGCTTAGGGTTGTCTAAGGTTAGAGATTGAAAGGAGTGGTTTGATCAAGATTGGGTTTGGGTTTGTCTCACACCCATTCCTTAATCTCTTGAGGTGTCTCAATGTCTCTTGGATGTCCATCAAGTTTGAGTCCAACTTTACATCAAAGTTATGTACTCTTGTGAGAGAAGGCACCTTATCGGCAGTACAGCATGGGCACATCTAAATTCGTGAGTCCTCGAAACAAAAGATGCTTTCACTTAATATATGCAATTGTTCGATCATACAAAAGTGTTAGCATGTACTTGATAAAATAACTGCTAGTGCTATAAAGGAAATCAAGCAATTAAAGTTATCTATGTGGCGTAGGATTTTTCATCCATTTTACCCTCGTCGACCAATGCATAGAAGTCTTTCGCCCAATTGTCGAGGTAAAGTCTCGATGGATGCGATGTGACGGAAGGATCGTCATTGTCCTCCTTTTCCCGAATGATAACCATGATATCTGGACAATCATCGTCTGGGGTGTATCTATTTGTATGTTCATCATGAACAATGACGCGAATACCTGCCATCATCAAGGAAAGGTTATGTTTACATTTCCGTTCCTTTTCTTTCGCCTCGGGATTAGGAATCAGAACCTCTTTTTCTTTGATTGGAATTGGTTTCGGAAATAGCATAGCCATAACATGGGCTGGAAGCTTTACTGGAGATTGCATTAACTCATAAGGTAAAGGTATAGAAAATCGTCGTGCGGTGGAAGCTTGAGGAACCTGCTTGTGCTTATGAGGATTCTTTGTGGATCGAATCGCGTAATAGCCTAGTCCTACCGTTTCTAATTTGATGGATATTTGAATAGGGTGCTTAATACCCTGCTTATCTTTACCAAGCCCTTGTCCAGGTTGATGACCCAATGACATCATTTCTTGAGTGGCCGACATAACCTCGGCAGAAATCTTGGGTATGGGAAGTGGAGCTCCAATAGAATAGTATTGCGTGTTACTCACTTCCAGAGTATGGAAACTGGTTGGTTCAACTTCTGAATTGAAGCTGATTATTTGTAGGGCTCCTTCTTCAAGATAATCCGGCTCAGCGTTGACAGTGACTAGACTGTTGTTGATAATGTATTTGAGTTGTTGATGTAAGGTGGAGGGAACAGCTCCAGCCATGTGTATCCATGGTCTCCCCAAGAGTAGGTTGTATCATGTTTCTATCTTGAGGACGTGGAAAGGTACATTGAATTTATCTGGACAAATCTCAATTGGAAATTCAATCTTTCCAATGGAATTTTGTCGGGATCCATCAAAAGGTCTGATGACCGTATGGCTGCTTTGGATCCGCTTGAGATTGATATTCATCTTTACCAAGGTGGCATAAGGACAGATATTTAGAGATGAGCCTCCATCTATCAATACTCCTGCTAGCATGTACCCGGAAGACAAAACTGCAATATGCAAAGGCTTACAATGACCGGTCCCTTCGGCAGGTATGTCGTCATCAGTGAAGGATATGACATTGTTGTTGAAAATGTGATCAACCAAATGTTGAAATTTTTCCACATCCACTGATTTTGGCAAGTAGGCTTCTTCTAAAACCTTCAAAAATATCCTTCGATGATCCTCAAAAGAAAAAACCAAATCCAGTATCGAAATCTGGTGTGGAGCTTCTCGCAAGCTTAAAACCACTTTGGCTTCATTGTGGCCCATAGTATGGAGGAATTTTTCAATCTTCTCCACGGGTAAATTACCCTTTGTTTTGCAAGTAGGTTTGGCAACCCATTGAGGAAGGTACAGTGGATTTTCCTTCAACACTGTAGCAATAGTATGAGACACGGAGCCTTCAGCTTCTCCATAATTCTATGGAACTTTATGTAAGCTGACAACAGGATGTTGTGGTCTGAAAGGTAAAGGAATTGGCTCCGGTACGGCCACTTTCAAAGGATTGTTTGCTCCTTTGAGTTGAATTGGTTGTATGGGAAATACTTTGATAGTCTCATCATCCACTTAAAATATAACTACTACTGATCCCTTCCATTTGGTAGGATATGCATTCCCACCCTTGAGTTTCACAGTGTAATCATCTGCTATTTGCAGGAAACCGCAATCAATAAGATTCTGAATAAAATGGCGGAGTTCCCAGCATTCTTCTGTGCTGTGACCGTGAGAATGTGAATGATATTGAAAAATTTTATCAGGATTGGACCGCCCTAAGCGGGGATTGATGGGAGGGAGAAGGAATGTAATTCTTCCTTCGTTGATCAACATTTGAAGTATCTCCTCCATAGATTGGCCCAAATAGGTGAATTCCCTCTGATTGGCAAAATCCCGACGAGCTTTAGCATTTGCTCTCTTTGCAACCTTATCCTCCATAGCTTCACTTTCTGAAGGTGTTGATGGATCATTTACAACAAATAGAAGGAGATAGGAATGCTCCTGCCTGATTAATTGGCGTGTGACTTGATGCTGGTGGGTCACCAGTTCTGCCAATTACTCAATTTGTTTGCAAAGAGCTTTCATTTTTCGTTCCATGGTAAACTGGAACTTTGAATAATACCATTTGTCAACACTGTCTATGATGGGTTGGGATGATTCGCCATTAGAATTGGAACCTTGTATAGTGCTCCAACTGATCATGTTGACCTCTTCTTCTATGTGTTGAGGAAGAGGGTTGTCTTGCACATGAGGTTGATCTGGTTTAGTGACCACGATCTCACCATTGTCTATTAGATCTTGTATCTCATGTTTCAAGGCCCAACAATCTTGAGTATCATGTCCAGGTGCCCCGGCATGATAAGCACATTTCCGAGTAGCATTAAAACCCCTCCCATTAGGGTTGGCTAGTGGAAGAAGCTGTGTAATTTTCTTCTGAGCAGTCAGAAGAGCAAGAATATTCTCGAGCGAGTCCCCTAAGGGTGTGAACGTTTGAGGTCGCTTTACTTCTCCACTTTTAGGTAATGGAGGGTTTGAAGATTGTGCTAGAAAAGGAGAGTAGTTTCTCCTCTGTATAGGCATACTTTGATTGCCTTTTTTGTCCTTGTAGTATCAAGGAAACATCCTCCTCTTTCTTTTTATGGACCCTCCGGGGGTATCTGGACTGGATGTGCTCAACAACAGCTTTAAGAGTGGCTAGGTCTTGAATTTTACCGAACTTCAATCCCATTTCTTCCATCTCGTCGTGTTTGATCATTTTAGAGAATGGTTTGCCAATACCAGCTAGAACTCTTTCATAGAAAGGATCTTCCTATACATCTATGAAGGTCATGACCATTTCTGATTCTGTTATGGAAGGAATAACTTGAGCAGCAAGGCGCCTCCACCTTTGAGCGTACTCTCTAAATGACTCATTAGACTATTTCTTGACCTTGGTAATTTGGCACCGGTCAGGAGCCATCTGAGATTGAAAGTTATATTGAGTGAGAAAGGCGTGAGCTAGCTCTTCCCAGCTATGGATCTTTGAGTTGTCTAATCTGGTATACCATGAACGGGCTTCTCCAGTTAGACTTTTTCTCAAACAAATTTGCATTGAGAGCTTTTCATTTTCTGCGTAAGACCCAAGTTCTCCAATGAACACTTTTAAATGTGTATAAGGATTCCCTAATCCGTCATATTTCTCAAAATCAGGGGTCTTGAATTTCTTTGGATATTGAACACCGGGGAATATGCAAAGGTCTGTATATGAAACACTGCCATGTGTTCCAATCCCTTTGAGAACGCGGATGGTTTCCTCCATTTGGAGGACCTTCTTTCTGATATCACCGGTGTCTGAATCTCCTTTGAGATGGGTGTTTTCAGGGTCTTTGTTGGTCGTATCCAACTGATGTTCTAGAATTGTTTTTTCCAGCCCTTGAACTCCTCCTTGTGTAGAGGATTCTGTATGTGTAGGTATCTTCGTACCCTGAGTGGACTGGTGCAATTCTTTCAGCAGAACGGCTAAGTCTGTAATTTGTTTACTCCATCCGTCAAATCTTCTCGGGAAACAGCATTAGACTGGTCAGAAGAAGACATGATTGGTTGTAGGCCTGTGGCCTTTTTGGGCTTTAAGCGGGTAACAGGCACAATTTCATCCCTACAAATGACTTACGTAGTTTAGTCTTAGGGTAATGCAAATGTTATCATAACATGTCCGTTTAGGAATTTTGTCCTGCAAAACCGGTTGTTAATTGATAACATGTTATGCATGCACAATTATTCTTCATATTTTCCATTACATATGGATGAACATGGAATAAAATTACAAGTAAATGCGTTTACAAGTAATTGAAAATGGAAAGTATGAAGAGACTTTCATCTGCGTTTGGTTTATCAAAAGTTGACCTATCTTAGGGTTTCTCTCGCGGGTTTTTGGCAAGAAGGTTCCCAAATCATCACAATTTACTCGACGGGAAGTTAATCCGGTCTTTCAACTGGAGCGAATCTGGGTGGTGCCTTTCCAGAGCCCCAGGGAATTATTATTCCCACGAGTCCAGTAATCAAACACCGACAGGATAGTCTCCTGATGGAGGAACCACACAACATACATTCACATACAACGTGTCTCACCGTTTATGCAAAATGATGACATATGCGAAGCACTAATATCACAGATAGATATTTAGCAGTGCAATAAATAAAAATGCATTCGTACACATTCATCAGAAATGTAAATGCAACATTCACACACAAGCATATAAAAATTTTGAAAAGCTTGTAATAACGGCTTAAGCCCTCTTACTGGAGTCCCCAGCAGAGTCGCCACCTGTCGACGTCGGGATTTTTGAGTGTCCCTTTTCGTTACTTGTTCTTTGGTGTTCTCATGTTAATGTGAGATTTTTTTGAAAAAACAAGTGAAAAAGGTCCGACATGTATTATGTCGACGATTTGACTTTAAGAGTCGCCAGTTGGTGTATTTAACTGGTTGCACCAACGCAACCAAAAAAGGTTTGCATATTGACCTAGTGATTTGACACTGCTAGACGGGTCTGTGAAACCGAGATTCATTTTGGGTCCAGGAGCTTGATTATGCGGAGGGGAGGTGTTAGGCACCCCCCAACATCCGTGTTACCACGGTGACCGCCACTCTTCAAAGATATTGTTATATGAATGTGTGTGTTTGTGTGTGTGTGTGGATCAATGTGCAGTTATTTGAAAGTAGTGCGAGGCCTCGTTCGCACCTATATACAAAGGGTTTGAATTTATAGAAAAATTGCTTTAACCACGATATAGCAATGATGATTTTTTTTGTAAAGAGGTTTTTCAAACCACGTGCTCAATAGAATTAAGACCTTTTCATACTTCCATTTTATTATTAAATGTTCTACTTTGTTTGCTTTTATTTTCGAGATGCGAAGCATTCTCGAGAAAATAATATACATGATCTTAGAACTCCTCATGGGCATGATAGCTATCCAACGAAATTGAGACCATCGTAAAAAATAATATATAAAGTCACATAATTTGAAAAATGTCCATCATGGGAACAGAATCTAGATTGAGAATCGAACTCGTGATCACATGATTCCTAGGCTCACATGATACTGCAATTTGTATGGAAAGTAGTAAGCAGTTATATATATGTGTAAAAGATGTAAATATATATATAAACATGATCAACCGCCACGAAGTAAACTCCAGGCGGAACAAAATGTAAATAAAGCTGTAAAAGCGATCAACTGCCACGAAGTAAACTCCAGGCAGGACAGAATATAAATAAAGCTGTAAAAGGCCACAAAGTGAACTCCGTGTTCGACAGATATATATATATATATATATATATATATATATATATAAGCAGTAAACGCACTGGATGTGAATCCAGACTCATCGGATATGTTCGACAGCAATTATATATATGTATATATATATATAAAAGCGATTAAACGAACTAGATGTAAATCCGAGCTCATCGGATATATGTCGACAATGATAATATATATATATATATATATATATATATATATATATATATATATAAGCAATTAAAGCATATAGGATATAAAATCCAAGCTCATCGGACAAAGTTCGACCACGATTATATATATAGTATATATATATATATATATATATATATATATATATATATATATATATATATATAAAAGCAATTAAACACCTGCATAAAGCTTTATGCTCAATCGAGGCATAACTCGATAAAGTTAATCCATATATAAAATATATACATATATAAATATATATATATATATATATATACATACAAAAATGAAAACCACGGACCGAAGTCAGGGCAAACGCACACAACACGACTCTCAATGTGTATAACAGAGTGTGCTAATATGAGAAGAAGGCTTTATAGAATATAAGAAGGCTTATAGTGGGCTACCAAAATAGACTTCTATGACTTTAAATGGATAAACACTCAGCTCCCGTCGGATAAAAGATAGCTATATGTGAGCTAACTAGTGTTTAAAGATGAGGAAACACTCAAAAGATGTGTATGCAGAGTAAAATGGACAGGGCTTCCTCGCCTTTTTCCCTCCCTCTTCTTCTCAAATGGCTGACCCCAAGGCTTTTATATATAGACGGATGGCCGCAGGTACACCTGCGGCTGGTCGTGATGCATCCGAGCCTCGCGGGTCCTATCGTCTCGTAGTACGTGCACTCATGCACTGTAATGTCCGCTCGAACTTGCAGAACTTCAATTTGAGCATCCGAACATGGTATATCTGACCTTCTTCAGACCGCTTGTGTCGAGAGTTACGCAATGACATGGATTAGAGGTTGTACAAAGTCAGGAAGAGGGGTCTATGCCCATGGTCTTCAAGCTTCAAATTCTATCCAAAGTACTGTCACACGTAATAGTCACTCGTAATTGTCAATCATCGGTTCTTATGGGACATTGTTGGATGTATGTATGTATGAAGTGTTGAGACGACGTGCCATTGTCGAAGGAACAAGATGACGTTTGACTCCTCGCCGGGGTTATCGCCGGTTTGAGTTGAAAGTAGACGTTGCTCAGGGTTACAGTTGAGATTTGACTACTTGTTGGTATGCCGCGATATCATCTTGTTGAGATGGTAAGATGACGTTGTGACTCCTCACCGGGGTTATCGCCGATTTAAGAAGAAAGCAGACGTTGCTCAGGGTTACATCTAAGATTAGACTGCTACTTGTTTGTATGTCTCACTGTCATTTGTGGGTGTTCCTGTCTGCTCCTTTGTTAACTTCGGGTCTGAGGTGTTTGTACCTTGACAGGATGTCTGAGGTTGAAGCTGCTTGCATATGTTTGAAACAAGCATTTTCGGGGTTATCGCCAGAACTGCAATGGCATCTCTTGGGGCTATCACCAAGGATGGGGTTGCTACTCCCAGTGTTGTCTCTGGGACTGGAACTGAGCGTCGCAGTGTTATTGCCGAGACAGAAATGTCCTCTCCGGTGTTGTTACCGGTCTTTTGATCTGCATATCACGGGGCTATCTTCGAGACTTGAAATGACTTCCGCCGTTATTTTTATAAAAAGATAATTATGTCGTTTTCTAACTACGACAATACTTCCGCTGTGGGGTCCACCAATGATTGTGTCGTCATACGAATATTTCCTGTTAAAACGAATATTCCCCGACCAATCGAATATTATATAACCACTTTCTTACTTTGTAAAATTTGTAAATATTACCCACAACTATAACATTATATCAAATCCACACCATAATATTCAAAAATATATTTCGAGAAAATTATTCTTTATTCATAAAAGTTGGGGTCTTACAACCTCCCCTTCTTATGAAATTTCATTCTCGAAATTAGGGTGCGTACCTGGTATGTCGAAGAGGTGAGGATACCTTGATTTCATCTCAGATTCTAACTTCTAGGTCATTTCCTCCACATCGTGGTTTCTCCACAAAACTTTGACTTGAGGTATAACTTTAGAGCGTAGAATATGATCCTTCTTATCCAAGATTTTAACAGGTAACTCTAAATACGTTAAATCTTCCTCTATCTCGTCTGGTTCTAATTCAATAATATGGTTCAGGTCTTGCACATATTTACGTAACATAGCTATGTGAAAAATTTTATGAACACAAGACATACTTGGCGGTAAGGCGAGTCTATAGACCACAGTTCCTACTCGTTCGAGGATTATTAATGGGCCAATGAATCGAGGATTGAGCTTTCCTCTTTTTCCAAATCTTGTAACTCCTTTCCATGGAGCAACACGTAACAACACATGATCTCCAATATTGAATTCCACGTCCTTTCGATGAAGATCAGCATAACTCTTTTGTCGATCTTGTGAGGTTTTTATACGTTGTCAGATCGTTTGAATCTTTTCCGTAGTCATACGTACCAAATCTGGTCCCAATAACGTTGCTTCACCTACCTCATCCCAGCATACTGGAGAACGACACTTTCTTCCATACAACGCCTCAAATGTAGCCATTCCAATACTTGCTTGATAACTATTGTTGTAGGAAAACTCCACCAATGGTAAGAACTTATCCCAACTTCCCTTGAAGTCAAGGACACAGAGTCTTAATAAATCTTCAAGAGTTTGAATAGTCGTTTTCGACTGCCCATCCGTTTAAGGATGATATGCCAAACTAAATCGTAAATCTGTGCCCATAGCTTTTTGCAAACTAACCTAAAATCTTGAAGTGAATCTTGGGTCTCGATCAGAAACTATGGATATTGGCATACCATGCAATCTTATAATCTCATTTATATGCATACTAGCAAGACGTTCAAGTGTATAAGTTTCTCGTATTGGTAAGAAATGAGCAGACTTGGTCAATCTATCAACAATGACCCAAATCGCATCTATGCCTTGAGAAACCTTGGGGAGACCAGTAATAATGTGCTCCCACTTCCATTCTGGAATTTCAAGTGGTTGCAATGGACCTTTTGGCACTTGATGTTTCGCCTTGACTCGTTGACAAGTTAGACACCTTGAGATAAACCCCGCTATCTCTCTCTTCATATTGCTCCACAAAAATGTATGTCGAAGATCACGATACATTTTGGTACTCCCATGATGGATTGCAAATGGTGTGTTGTACGCCTCCATCATGCTTTAATACTTTAAGTCAGAATCGTTAGGAACACAAAGTCTGGAGTTGACTCAAAGTATTCCTTTTTCATCGATTCTTTCTTCTGGCATAGCACCTTCTTACACTTTCTTCCTCATAACGCGCGCCGACTCCGGTCTCTAGCTTGAAAGCGACTTTTTAACTTTATCGATTAAAGTCAGTTCTACTCGTATATTCACCATCATCACATGGGTCCCTGGAGTCTTTAACTCTATCTCCATCCTTTCCAAGTCATACAAAATGGGCCTTTGTATGGACAATATTGCACTTGTACCCGCATATGATCTTCTACTTAATGCGTCAGCTACTACGTTCGCTTTTCCAGGATAGTATTGGATGGTATGATCATAATATTTAAACAACTCAAGCCATCGTCGTTGCCGCATGTTGAGTTCCTTTTGAGTGAAGAAATATTTGAGGCTTTTATGATTCGTATAGATCTCCACATTCTCTCCATACAGGTAATGCCTCCAAATTTTAAGTGCAAAGACAACTGCTGCCAACTCTAGATCATGAGTAGGATAATTCCTCTCATATTCTTTGAGTTGTCGAGAGGCATAGGCTATGAATTTCCCATGTTACATGAGAACACATCCTAACCCTTTGCCCGAAGCATCATTGTAGATGACAAATCCCTCCGAGCCAGATGGTATTGTTAGAACAGGTGCTGAAATGAGACTCCTCTTGAGATCTTGAAAACTCTTCTCACATTCCTCGCTCCAATCGAATTTTGTATCTTTTTGAGTCAGCTGAGTTAATGGAGTAGCGATTCAAGAAAACCCTTCTACGAATCTCCTATAATAACCAGCTAAGCCGAGAAAGCTACGTACTTTGGTCACTGATTTAGGTTGCTCACAGCTTTGAATAGCTTTAATCTTTATCGGGTCAACAGATATTCCATGACTTGATACTATGTGCCCAAGGAATGCTACTTCCTCAAGCCAGAACTCACATTTCTTCAACTTGTCATAAAGCTTGTTTTCATGAAGCTTTTAGAGTATCAGCCTCAAGTGTTGCTCATGATCTTCACGGCTTTTGGAATATATGAGGATGTCATCAATAAACACGACCACAAAGTGATCCAAATATTCTTTGAATACTCGGTTCATAATATCCATGAAGGCAGCATGAGCATTAGTCAATCCAAAAGACATGACTAGGAATTCATAATTACCCGTACCGAGTTCTGAAAGTCATCTTTGGAATGTCATCGGTTCTAATCTTTAACTGATGATATCCGGAACGAAGATCGATCTTTGAAAAGAATTTGGCACCTTGTAACTGGTCAAATAGGTCATCAATGCGAGGCAATGGATATCTATTTTTGACAGTGACATGGTTCAACTCCCGATAATCAATACAAAGTCACATACTCCCATCTTTCTTTTTCATGAATAGAACAAGAGCACCCCAAGGAGACGTACTAGGACGAATGAAACCTATGTCTAACAATTCCTGCAGTTAGGTCTTTAACTCCTGAAGTTCAATAGGAGCCATTTGATATGGGGCTTTGGAAATGGGTTTTGTACCGGGTTCAAGGTCGATACAAAATTCAATTTCTTGCTCTAGGGGTAGGCCAGGAAGTTCTTCAGGGAATACGTCAGGAAATTTATTAACAATAAAAATATCATTCAAAATTGACATATTTTTGTTTAAATCCGTGACATGAGCTAAGAAAGCTTGACATCCATTTTTCAATAAACGAATAGCTTTATGGCTTGAGATGACAGTGATTGATTTTAATGGTTTGGTTGCTTGAATTCGCATCATCGGTTGGTTATGAATATGAAAGCTAACAACCTTACGAAAACAATCAATTTTTGCATGATGAGTAGTTAACCAATCAATCCCTAGAATTACATCAAATGCAAGTATTTTCAATGAAATAAGATCGACAGGTAATGTGAGGGTACCGATTTGAACCAAACAAGACTTATAAACAGTGGATGTAATGAAGGTTTCTCCCAACGGACTTTCAACAGATAAGTCAAAGTCTAATTTCTCCGGAGTCAAATTTAAACATTGAGCGCAAGTAGGAGAAATAAAAGAATGGGTAGAACCGGCATCAAATAAGGTATAGACTTCGCTAGAGTTTATAATTAGTTTACCCGTGATGACCTCATTCGGGTTCCTCGCTTTCTGGGAGGTCACGACAAATGCTCTCCCTTGAACTACCGGCTTGGACTTTTCTGGGACGGCCTTTGGTGCCTCCATCCCAGCTGGACTTGTCTTCGGTGCATGAAAAAATCAGGCTAGGTGACCTTCTCTTCCACAATTATAACACATTTTGGACTGTTGCGCACAATTTGGACTGATATGTCCCTCCCCTTCACATTTGAAGCATATGATAGGTGGTCGTTCTCCTTCCTTAACAACGGGTGTTGATGCTGACGTCTTTCCATCATTGTTGAATCTCCTCTTCTTGAAATGTCCATTCTTATTGTCTTGGCCATGATTACCACTGAAGTGGTTACCATTTCTAGCATGTTGATTCTCTCCACGTTTGTTGTCACCGCTTCGATGACTGCTACCACTGGTATTATTGACTTGTCGGCTGCTCTCTCTTGGTTGGGTTGACTCATTATCGCGCTCCAATAACTGAGCCCTATTTACAACATTTGAATACAAACACAATTTATGAGAGATAAGGTATTGATGTATCTCGGGTTTCAAACCTCTTAGAAACATCCGCGTCATTCTCTCCTCATTATCAACTAAGTGGGACGCAAACTGGGACAACTCAGCAAACTTGGCTTCATAATGTGACACGATCATGTTATTTTGCTCCAGTTTAATGAACTCTACCAATTTCATGTGACGAATACTTTCGGAAAAGTACTTGTCGTTGAACAATTCTTGGAACTTCTCCCAAGTCATCTTCTGCGCGCAACATGAAGGTGGGAAAAGGAACCTTTTGCTCCTCGAAGCATCCCAAGACATCAAATATCTTGCAGATCTGCTTTATCCACGTCTCCGCCTTAAGTGGTTTTAGCTCTCCAAAAAACTCTGGATGTCCCAGCTCCTTGAACTGTTTAGCGGTGACCATCTGAGAGTTGCCGGTGTTTCCACCCGCATTTTGGGATGTGGGTCGCTCTCGCTTTGATGTTGCATGAATTGCATAAAGCCTCTGAACATTCCATCATTCATCATTTGATCGGTGTTCTTGTTTACCAAGGATTATTGTCTTCTTGTTGCACATTATCCTGATTATTGATCTGTGGTGACTCAACGGTCTCCTATGCTCCATTGCTATTCTCAACATTCTCAGATGTCCTTTTCAAATACTGCCACAAAACAAGGGTAAATTGACATGTCACATATTATCCCTATACTCTGACCGACCAATAAAATACCAAAAAAACTTAGGTAGGTCATACTAGCGATGGAATTCCCCGTCTCTCCCATCCTAGTTCTTATCTCACATCTCAGCCAGGGATCATATCCCTAACCTTTGATACCAACTGTGACACCCCCAAAATAGGTATACATCACCCATCTTGAGTCGCCAAATACATGGTACAAAATTCAAATACAATTTAATAATACAACTGTCGTGTAAAATACGACAAAACATAAACATGAGATTTTTAATACGAATATTGTCTTCTAGACAGTATTCAACTCAAATGGAGTCCTCAATACATTTATTATCCCACTATTTCATAAAATAGTTCCGGCTACATTCTCATTTCCTGAAGAGAACAATGAAAGCAAAAGGGTGAGCTCAACTAGCCCAGTAAGAAATATTATAACTAAGATAATGCAGAATAATTTATCGTTAGCCTTCAACAGTGTTAAACTGATAAAATATAACAAACATCAAGTTTAACTGCAGCGGAATAAGCAATCCATTAGAAGAGTAAAGTAGAGCATAAAATCTACTATCTTCTATGATTTAAAAGATTTTTCATCACTTTTATCGCTGAGACTTAACTTAATAAATAATCCACATCATCGAATCACCCCTGTACTACGGCCAAGGATATTCTTTAGTATCAAGACCAAAAATTATCCATGCACTACAGGCCAAGGATATTCGTGTATTCATCAATGGTCATGATCATGCCAACAACTGTCCATCAATGGACTACGGGCCAATGAAGACTTTTACCACATCATTTGTAACATTACGGTCACGATTATACCGAATAATCCCTAGTCATAATCATACCAAGTCCATCTATGCACTACAGGCCACAGATGACTTTCAACATAATATAAATTTTTAAAGATTTATAATTTAATTTATCTAGAAATCAATAACGTCCAAATTGTCAACAGGATACTGCTTTGTGGAGTAAAATTCAAGAATAATATTGTACCAAAAATAATTTGGACCGAAAACGAATCAATTTTTATCATGAATAATACCTCGGATGAATAGTACTCGAGTGAATAGTACCCCGTGAATAGTACTCCGGCATGAAAAAGTTAAAACTTATCAAGAATACTCAGAATAATATTTTCATAAAAAGATACTGGATGAAGCACAAATATTAAGGATATTCTACTAATTTCATGGAGTATAGAAGCCAAAACTTTAACCAAATGAGTATAGAATTCGAAATCTGAAACGAAATAATATTACTTACATACTACAGAGTATGGAAGAAAATATTATTTCAAGCGAATATTGAACAAAAATAACATCCCTTACCTTGAAAAGAAGAGTATTCCAACTTATATAGCGGGGATATTCTTGAAGAAAACTTTTACTATTTCTAAACTCAAAGCTTTCTAAAATACGAAAGAAATACGCTCAATATTATAGAAGAAGAATTCTTTGATTCTGGTGTGATTTTCAATTCTAACTAAGCATCCTATTTATAGGAGAATGGAAGGATACTATTTAGAAATATTTCACGGACCAACAGTGATAAAACTTTCAGGGGCTGAGTTTGCAACTCTCATGCATGTGCCAGATTTTTCAATGATCAATAAAAAACAAAATTTTATACTTTATATATATATATATATATATATATATATATATACATCACTTTCAATTTAATCCTCCACCATCCACCTGTGACTCCATTCCTCCCACATTCAATTTTCTTTTCAGGCCCCACATGTGGCTCAAGACACGTGGCCCCACATTTATTATATAAAAATAATTTTCTACCAATTATTTTGAAAAATAGATAAATGGGGGTCCATAAAATAAGCAAAATTTATATTAAACACTTCATAAAAATCCTCTCAATATTTTTAACAACATTTATCATTATTATTATAATTCATAATATTTAACAACCAGATCGTTCCCAGGAAAGAGGGGGCTTTCCAATAAGGATTTCTCCCTATTGGCGCGCAATTAGGTGACCAAACCTCCCCTTGACAGAACTTCTAGACATCGTCAATATTGCAAACAATAATATTAATAACTTTGTCGTCTAAATTATTGATTTAATAATATAAAATATTATACAGATGATACTGTGACAATAATTGAATCAATATGATGCAGCAATTACTATAGCAATAATTGAGTATAACTGAGTGACTTCTTACGTAAGCATCAATAATCAATACCGTGTGCTACTATGCAACCACACGTTTTACAGTACTTTTAACACCGGGTGTTTCAACAGTTAACGGTAAAACTTTCGTCATTATTTTTATAAAAAGATATTTTTGTAGTTTTCTCAATCCGACAATAATTCCGTTATAGGGTCCACCAATGATTGTGTTGTCGTACGAATATTCCCTGTTAAAACGAATATTCCCTGACCAATCGAATATAATATAACAACTTGTGTACTTTGCAAAATTTATAAATATTACCCACAACTATAACATTATATTAAATTCACTCCATAATATTCAAAAATGATATTTATAAAAAAAATTATCTTTATTCATAAAAGTTGGGGTCTTACAGATAATGTGGCATGTCAATTAACCCTTGTTTTATGGAAATGTTTAAAAATGACATCCGAGAATGTTGAGATAAGCAATGGAGCACATGAGACCGTTGAGTCACCAAAGATCAATACCCAGGATAATGTGCATCAGGAAGGCAATAATATTCATGTAAACAACAGCACCGACCAAATGATGAACAATGGGATGTTCAGAGGATTTTTTCAATTCACGCAACATCAGGCGAGAGCGACTCCTATTCAAAATGCAGGTGGAAACACTGATAACTCACGCATGGTCACTGCTAAGCAGTTTAAGGAGCTGGGACCACCGGAGTTTTTAGGAAAGCCAAAACCACTTAAGGCTGAGACGTGAATAAAGCAGATCACTAAGATATTTGATGTCTTAGGATGCTCCGAGGATCAAAAGGTTCCCTTTGCCACCTTCATGTTGAGAGGAGAGGCAGATTACTGGTGGGAATCTGTAAAACGTACTTAACCTACTGCACTAAAGATGTCATGAGAGAAGTTCCAAGAACTTTCAATGACAAGTACTTTTTCGAAAGTATTCATCACATGAAGGAGGTGGAGTTCATCAAGCTGGAGCAAAATAATATGACCGTATCGCAGTACGAGGCTAAATTTGGGGAGTTATCCCGGTTTGTATCCCATTTGGTAGATAAAGAGGAGAGAATGACGCGAATGTTTCTACGAGTTTTAAAACCCGAAATTCGTTAATACCTCATTTCTCACAAACTTTGATTTTATTCAGATGGTGTGAATAGGGCTCAGTTATTGGAGCCCGATAATGAGTCAACTCAACCAAGAGAGAGCAGCCAATAAATCTCCTCATGGAATAATATTGTACCCAAAAATGATTTGGACCGAAAAGAAATATATTTTGTTCAGGTGAATAGTATCCCGTGAATAGTAACTCGTGAATAATAACTCATGAATAGTAACTCGTGAATAGTAACTCATGAATAGTAACTCATGAATAGCAACTCATGAATAGTAACTCGTGAATAGTACTCTGACACGAAAAGTTCCCTGAATACCCGATTGAACAATATAACCTCCAGACATAAATTATTATCGAAATATATGTTGACTTCCACTAACACCAATAATCCCAACATAATGGAACTATCAAATTCATCTTTAATCAACACGAACTTATTCATCATTAATATTATAACTCACAATATTTAACAACCACGTTGTTCCCAGGAAAGAGGGGGCTTTCCAATAAGGATTTCTCCTATTGGCGCAATTAGGTGACCAAACCTCCCTCGACGTAACTTCTAGACATTGTAACTATTGCAATTTAATAATATGAACAACTTTTTCGTCTCAATTATTGATTTAATAGTATATCATATAACGCAGAGATGATCTTTGTGACAATAATCAAATCAATAATATGAGAGATATGATCAAAGCAATTCTTTGTAGCAATAATTGAATATAAGCGAGTGACTTATCACGTAAGCATCAATAACCAATATCCTGTGCTACTATGCAACCACGCGTATTACTGTACTTTTACTACCGAGTAGTTCAACAGTTTTAACGGTAAAACTTCCACCGTTATTTTCATAAAAATATTTTTGTCGTTTTCTCAATCCGACAATAATTCCGTTGTTGGGTCCACCAATGATTGTGTCGTCGTACGAATATTCCCTTTTAAAATGAATATTCCCCGACCAATCGAATACTATATAACAACTTGTGTACTTTGTAAAATTTATAAATATTACCCACAACTATAATGTTATCTCAAACCCACACCAAAATTTTGAAAAACATATTTCGAGAAAATTTAATCTTTATTCGTAAAATCTGGGGTCTCACAATCTCCCCTCCTTATGAAATTTTTCCCTCGAAATTTACGTACGTACCTGGTATGACGAAGAGGTGAGGATAACTTGACTACCTTTATCGTCGAAACATTAAATTCATCTTTGCAATATGGCCAAAGATATTCATTAACAATTCATCTTTGCACTACAGGCCAACTGTATAACCAATAATCAACAGTTCATCTTTGAACTACAGGCCAAAGATATACAACTGTAAAACCAATAATGCTGAAACTCAGCTTAATAGTATCACGACCACGAATTATCCATGCACTACGGGCCAAGGATATTCGTGTTTTCAATTATGGTCATGATTTTACCGAATAATCCCTAGTCATAATCATACTAAGTCCATCTATGCACTATGGGCCAAAGATGACTTTTACCACATCATTTGTAACATTACGGTCATGATTATACCGAATAATCCCTGGTCATAATCATACCAAGTCCATCTATGCACTACAGGCCACAGATGACTTTCAACAAAATATAAATATGATGAGTAGTTAATCAATCGATTCCTAAAATCACATCAAAGCCAAGTATTTTCAAAGAGATAAGATCGACAGGTAACGTGAAAGTGTCGATTTGAAACAAGATTTATAAACAGTGGAGGTAACAAAAGTTTCTCCTAATGAAGTTTCAACCAATAAGTCAAAGTCTTACTTCTTAGGAGTCAAATTTAAACGTTGAACACAACTAGGTGAAATACAAGAGTGGGTAGAACTAGTATCGAATAAGATATAGACTTCGCAAGAGTTTATAATTAACTTACCCGTAATAACTTCGTTCGGGTTTCTTGACAAACGGTTTCACCTAAACTACCGGATTTGACTTTGTTATATGGTACATTCCACCCTTAAGTGCTTCGTCACATTCCTGATCCATGATTTGAATCATTATTCTCCGATCCATATCGAATTGGGGTTGACCGCTCTGCTGCGAGGTAATTCCGAATTCGATGTTGGATTCTCCCAATTGTTGTCCAAAAAGCAAAATCCATTTCATCTATTTTGACTTTATTGGATCGGACGTCTTTTTCGACAATATCAACGCGTCGTGCGGCTTTTACCCACGTATCATCTATTCTCCTTCATTCAGTTGTTTCTGCTTTCATCAGATCTTTAATAAAAACATTCTCAGATTCCAGCTCTAATATCTTATACTCTGCCAAAGAGTGCTTCTGTTGAAGCATCGCACATCTGGTAACACAAATTTGAATTGTTGCATCTCTTTGCTCTACACTCACTGCTTTCTTTCTTCTTTCGCTTCTTCTAACTCATGAATACGATTTTGTAATTCTAAATTTTGATCATAAATTCTTCTAATAAATTTTCCTCAGGTTCCTCTTCTTCCTCACTCTCAGCTGCTACCTCTGCGACTAGCTCGGGTGCTACTATTAGTTCTTCACTCACCATGTAGATATCTCTAATTTCTTCTTCGTCTAACATCACATTAACCTGGTTAGTGATTAAAGGTGTCTCAATGGTCTCACTCACTCCATTGCTAACATTTTCAGCTGCCATTTTTAAACACTGCCACAAAACAAGAGTTAATTGACATCTCACATATTATCCCCATACTCTGACCGACCAATTAAATACCAAATAAACTTAGGTAGGTCATACTAGCGAAGGAATTCTCTGTCTCTCCCCTCCTAGTTCTTATCTCACATCTCAGCCAGGGATCATATCCCTAAGCTTTGATACCAACTGTGACGCCCCCAAAAATAGGTATTCATCACCCATCTTGAGTCACCAAATACATGGTAAAAAATTTACATACAACTTAATAATACAACTGTCGTGTAAAATACGACAAAACATAATCTAAGAGTTTTAATACGTATATTGTCATCTAGGCGGTATACAAACTCAAAGGAGTCCTCATTACATTTATTGTCACACTATTTAATCGAAGAATAGTGAGGACTACTAATGCTATCATCTGGATGATCACTCCTTTCCCAGGCTCGTCCCAAACTATATTCTCATTTCACGAAGAGAGAAAATTGAAAGAAAGGGTGAGCTCAACTAGCCCAAGTAAAAATATTATGACTAAGATAATGCAAAATAAATTATCAATAGTCTTCAACAATGTTAAACTGATAAAATACAATAGACATCAAGTTTAACTGCAGCGGAATAAGCAATCCATTAGAAGAGTCAAGTGGAAAATAAAACCTACTATCTTCTATGATTTAAAAAAAAAATTCATCAACTTTTATCACTGAGACTCAGCTTAATAAATAAACCACAGCTTCTAATCATCCCTGTACTACGGGCCAAGGATATTCATTAAATCATCAATGGTAATGACTATACCGAAAAATCCCTAGTCATAATCATACCAAGTCCATCTCTGCACGTAAGCCAATGATATACAACTATAAAACCAACAACCAACAGTCCATCTTTGTACGTTAGCCAAAGATATACAATTCAATAATCCACAGTCCATCTTTGCACGTAAGCCAAGATAACTTTTATTACCATATAAGCATGAGGATGATGACAATGATATAAACATTAATCAACTGCAAACAAGGATAAATATTAAAAACTTTAAATTTATCCAAATATTATCAACCACTCATAATCTAATATTATTAATATCATAACAATATTTTAATCACTTCTTAAACTTATAAACAATTTATTTCAATTGTTTACACTTTACCAAATAATGCATTTAGTTATTCAAAAATGCTATACTCATAAGATTTCATCACCAATGATCAAATCCCTTATCAAAAATCTTCATATACCTTATATAGGATTTCTAAGCCACAAAATCCTATTTTCCAACTTTGTTACCTCACATAACATATTTAACTCATATGTTCGTAACTAAACCATTTTCATGAAAAATACCAAATCAGTTCCAAAAATATTTCTTTTCTGAGATTTAGAAGAATATAGTCCCATAATGAACATATATTTTTCTCGGAATTTTTAAAATTCATTTACTATTTTTCAAAAAATCAATTTCTAATTAATTCCTTAAGAAATTAGCTACCTCAAGGTTAACTCCAGAAATTCCCAAATCTTGGCAAGATCTTACACATGTTAATGTGAGCCTCCAGTTTAAATTTCATGGTCATCGGAGTTATAGAACTTCGATTATAGCGTTTTTCGTAAGAAAAACCTAAATATTGAAATGGTCATAACTTGCTCATTTTAAGTCGGAATGAGCTCATATTTGGACAGGAGGTACCTTATACCATATACTTTCATGTCCCAAAAGACCAGAATTTTTCTCACAAATTAAGTGACCGAAACAGCCCTTCTAAAAATCTGGACAATAGCATTTCGGTAATTTCCAGCTTTTGACTCCTTTGCTAAAATCGTCACAAAAATTTACAACACCTTTCCGGTGATTCCACTTGGAGATGCTACAAAACTCATAGATCTAACTCTAGAACTTGACCACACTCTCAAAATTCAAAATATAATAGGAGATATGGTCAATTGAATTTCATGTTCCATTTTCACCAAAATCTAATTTTCAACCCTTCGTGATTTCTAAGAAACTTTCATGTTTTCACATAATAACCAACATAACTCATCATAACACTTACTAATACTTCATATACCCATGATTTTCATCAGTCCAATGCTTTTATTATGACTCTCATCATAATCAACGGAACCAGATCATTTCCACAATTTTATAAGGAATGAATATAAAGGATCATTCACCATGCATGTGGTAATCCACAAAGACAGGTTATTCCAACAGAATAATAAAGAATGGAATAACAGAAGGATTCACCATGCATGTGGTAGAGACCGCACAGACAGGTTATTCCCAACAAAATAATAAATAATGGAACCCAGTCCGGCGTAAGAACGCCTTGCAGACGGATATTAAAAGCGAGAATAATAAAAGCGGAATAATAAATAATGGAACCAGTCCGGCGTAAAATGCATGACACAGGATATTTCGACGAGAATAATAAATAATGGAATAACAACGAGAATTTCACCATGTATGCGGTACTTAGATAAGCGAGTTATTCAGCGAGAATAATAAAGAAGCGGAACCGAGTCGTGCAAAATTCGCACCAAGCGGGATATTCCAACGAATAATAAAGAATGGAATAATAGAAGAATTTCACCATGTATGCGGTTGCCGCATAAGCAGTTATTCAACATAATAATAAGGAATGGAATAATAGAAGAATTTCACCATGTATGCAAACGATACTTGCGCATAAAAGCGAGTTATTCCAACATAATAATAAAGAATGGAATAATAGAAGAATTTCACCATGTATGCAGTACTTTGCATAGACAGGTTATTCTAACATAATAATAAGGAATGGAATAATAGAAGAATTTCACCATGTAGAAAAGATTTCAGCATGAGCGAGTTATTCCAACATAATAATAAGGAATGGAATAACAACTCTTACGAGTATTGAAAGAAAGTAATTCTCTTCATGAATACGAAAGAATAATACCCCTTACCTTAGAAGAAACTAGATATTGGAATAGAAAGGTAGCAGACTTCTCTTCTTCTTTCTCTCTATAGATTTTTTCTCTATAGCTTCTCTCTATAATTTCTCTCTATAATTTCTCTCTCTAGAGTTTCAGTGAATTCGTAAGAAATAATGAAGGAATGAGCTTCTATTTATAGGAGAATGGACTGAATAGTAACTAATTCATGAACGGTCCAGATTGATTTACTTTTAAACGGACGGTCCAAATTAAAACTTAAAGCAACGGTCCATACTGATTCACTATTAAAACTTTAAACCAACGGTCCATACTAATTCACTATTAAAACTTTAAACCAACGATCCATATTGATTAACTATTATAATTTCAACCAACGGTTTGAAAAATTAGCACATCTCCTCATGGAATAATATTGTACCCAAAAATGATTTGGACCGAAAAGAAATATATTTTGTTCAGGTGAATAGTATCCCGTGAATAGTAACTCGTGAATAGTAACTCATGAATAGTAACTCGTGAATAGTAACTCAATAATTGTACCTCATAAATAGTACTCCGACACAAAAAGTGCCCTGAATACCCGATTGAACAATATAACCTCCAGACATAAATTATTATCGAAATAAATGTCGACTTCCACTAACACCAATAATCCCAACATAATAGAACTATCAAATTCGTCTTTAATTAACATGAACTTATTCATCATTAATATTATAACTCACAATATTTTACAACTAGGTTGTTCCCAGGAAAGAGGGGGCTTTCCAATAAGGATTTCTCCCTATTGGCGCGCAATTAGGTGACCAAACCTCTCCTTGACAAAACTTCTAGACATTGTAAATATTGTAATTTAATAATATGAACAACTTTGTTGTCTCAATTATTGATTTAATAGTATATCATATAACGCAGATTATATTGTGACAATAATCGAATCAATAATATGAGAGATATGATGCAGCAATTATTGTAGCAATAATTGAATATAATTGAGTGACTTATCACGTAAGCATCAATAACCAATACCGTGTGTGCTACTTATACGCCAGCGTATTCTTTGTACTTTTACTACCGAGTAGTTCAACAGTTTTAACGGTAAAACTTCCGCCGTTATTTTCATAAAAATATTTTTGTCATTTTCTCAATCCGATAATAATTCCGTTGTGGGGTCCACGAATATTCCCTGTTAAACCAAATATTACCCGACCAATCGAATATTATATAACAACTTGCGTACTTTGTAAAATTTATAAATATTACCCATAACTATAACGTTATCTCAAACCCACGCCAAAATTTTGAAAAAAATATTTCGAGAAAATTAAATCTTTATTCGTAAAATCTGGGGTCTCACATGCATAGTGTTTGCATAGTGATAGCATAGTAAAATCAGAAAATTTCAACCGAATCTGTGAACAATTACTGTGCACCCGTGATTTTTCCTTTATTATGCATCCAAATAGTATCCTGTCATTCTCCTATAAATAGGATGCTTAGTTTAGAATTGAAAATCACACCAGAATCAGAGAATTATTCTTATATAATATTTTACATATTCCTTTAGAGTTTAAGGAAGCTTTGAGCGTAAAAAATAATATAAGTTTTCTTCAAGAATATCCCCGTTCTATCAGTCTGAAGTACTTTCCTTTTAAGGTAAGGGGTATTATTTATTTCATATTTGCTTACGATATTAGTTTTCGTATTCGTAAGTAATTTTATTTTCGTTCAAAATTCGTAAGGAATATTATTTTTGTTCAATATTCGTAAGGAATATTATCTTCGTTCAATATTCGTAAAGAATATTATTTTCGTTCAACAGTTGTAAGGGATATTATTTTTGTTCAATATTCGTAAGAAATAATATTTTCTTTCATACTCTGTAATAAGTAAGTAATTATAATTCGTTTTAGATTCTGAATTCTACATTCATTTTATTAAAGTATTGCTTCTATACTTCTTGAAATTAGTAGAATATCCTTGAAATTTGTGCTTCATCTAGTATCTTTTCATGAAAATATTATTCTGAGCATTCTTGATAATTTTAATCTTTTCATGCTGGGGTACTATTCACGGGTACTATTCTAGAAGTACTATTTATATGGTACTATTCACTCAGGTACTATTCACCCGGGGTATTCATGACAAAAATTGATTTCTTTTCTGTCCAAATCATTTTTGATACAATATTATTCTTGAATTTTACTCTACAAAGCAGTATCATGTTGATAATTTGGACATTATTGAATTTTAGATAAATTGAATTATAAATCTTTAAAATTTATCCTTTGCTTTCATTTAATTGAATTCTTGTATCATTGTCATCATCCTCATGCTTATATTGTGATGAAAGTCATCTTTAGCCCGTAGTGCATAGATGAACTATTGATTGGTATAATTATGATCAGGGATTATTCGGTATAATCATGACCCATAATGTTACAAATGATGTGGTAAAAGTCCTCATTGGCCCGTAGTGCATTGATGGACATTTGTTGGCATGATCATGACCATTGGTGATGACACGAATATCTTTGGCCCATAGTGCATGGAAAATTCGTGGATGTGATACTAATGAATATGTGACGCCCCCAAATTCGGACCGCCACTTGGTCACTCAAATTTGGTTCATCACGTGCTCATGGTAATACAATAATAACTATAATCACACATTCACAACTGAAGATCTAATTTAGAATAATATACAATGTTTTATTATAATTATTCCCCCAAGTCTTGCAACCTACAGTACTTAGTAGATTACATAATAATATTGAATAAAGACTTATTACGTAATCCTACTTAAGCTTAAACATGGTCTGAAGACAGTCTTAATACAACATAACACTTTTAACATAAAGGAACAAGCTAGTCGGTAGCCTTGCCCTTGCCCTTGTCTTTCCCAGAGACACTTCCATGTTCCGCCTTAACTGAAAGGTTTTAAATAATGAAGAATGAGAAAAAATTGCCCAACAAGTAATATACAACAAGGGTGATGAGTATAAAATCACGAGTTAGATATATCAAAGTATAGTCTCCAAGATAGTTCAGAGTCTTAGAACAATATCATGAACAATGAGTATCAACAATTCTCGAATCAAATATTTGGGATATAAAATGATAATTCAATATAGATCAACAGATATATATGAATTCAAAGGCTATCATCGTATCCAACTGGATAAAATAATTTATACTAAGCAGTCACTAAGGATTATTGAACATCTACTAGAATTACCTATTAAACTGATAACCCAAAAGAATCAAGCTTGACATGATTCGAGTATGCACATACGGTACAAAATTAGCTTATAGATTTATCACGAAATCAAGTACCTAGTTAATTCATAAGCAAATTTACAAGGCTCAAGTTTAAGACCTTTTTACCCATAGACTTTCATTATACAAGGCAAAGACTATCTTATTACTTAATCCTCACATATATACATGTATCAGTAGGGTGTAAACCATTTCTAGCAATGTAGGCATCATATAAGTTAACTGTCCAAAAATCAGATTGTCAAAATGTTTGAATTTCGATTCAGATTGGCTTGATTCTTGCCATGGCTAAGCCTAGGGCAGCAAGTAATTCTTGACCCTCTAGTCGTCAAGCCAAGACTCAGTTGTTGCCTTGAGGTTTCAGTCCGGCATGAACACAACATTCATACATAATATATTTTATCATGTTATAGATCTTTTCATGTCCCTCAAGTGAATCTAGGTCCCTTCTTTCATAATATGGTTTTAAATTGGCTATTTTAATAAGTTAAGGTCATTCAATGTCATGAAACCATAAAGCCTATCATACTCATTTTTTAAACATATAAGGTAGTCATATAACTCATATTAGACATGCTTGTGAGTATTTATATCACTTATGTGTAATTAGCATTATTTTGGTTTGAAAATATACTTCGTTTATGCTTCACTTGAATTACGATACCCAGCATGGTATATATATATATATATATATATATATATATATATATATATATATATATATATATATATATATATATATATATATATATATATATATATATATATATACATGAGTGAGTCTAAGAGTATCACCAAACATGTTCATAAACGCCAAATTCTAACTCTCAAAGTAGTATGTTAATATTCATGTTCAAAGTTCGTATTTTCATTAGTAAAGCTGACTAATAAGTTCAACATGTTCATGCTCCCTTACGAATCATATAAACACAAGTTAACGGGTTATTCGTGCATTTCTAAACCATACCAACATGCTTACAAAGTCAGTACATAAACATGGCATACATACATATCAAGTTCATTTCTAAAGTTCTAAATTCATTTTAAACTATACACTTTCGTTAATCATGTATGCTAATCTAGTAAAACATGTTTTCATTAGGTTAATATACTTATATATACACATTACACATGATTGCATGCATATTTAAGTCATAGTGATTGACCAACACTTAGCAGTTTTTTAAAACAAAAGGCAAAATAGAACACGAAGAAGGCGTATGAATTTGTCTGTGCCTTAGTTGTATATTACAAGCCTTGTTGCCCATGTGCAGTTCAAGCGAGAACGATGCAGCTTCAGAGACTTCAAATTAACCACGAAATTACTCATAAATTCGATTCTATTCAGTCATATAACAGTTTAAACATACTTATATTGTTATATAACAACTATGTAAACATTACCCAACCCCATTATCATCTAACTCAACATAATCAAGAAATTGGTAATTCAAGAATGGAATTTTGACAAAACTCAAAAATAAAGAACAAGAAGAAATTTTATACCTGTGTAATTAGCTTGCTAATTCACACTTCTTCCACTGATGGGTATGTAATTACTTGATCTATATATGCTCTCAATTTCACACTAAAGCAATTCTGAGCAATGAAAAATGGAGAAGGAGAATCCATATTTATAGAAAGAAATTTACACAAACATTGAAATTTTCCACTAAATCAAACTCATTGATTGAAGGATTGCATGAAGGTTATTAAAGAGTTGTTAGATGGTAGTTGATTTACATCATTATGCCCACTCCCTTGTTCATCATTTTCCTAGCTTGAGATTGGAAGAAGAAAAGGGATATAGGCCTTAACCTTTTTGCTGAACACATGAATGAGAGAAATAGGTCTCTCAAATTGGGACAACCCAAATACTCAGAATTCTTGCACACTTAAGCTATACACTCTTATGTTATATTTATATACATATCATCCATACATGGGTTCTCTCTTAATGTCACAATATAATTTATATAATTAATATTTCAAGGTAGTAGATGTGATATGGCAATATAACATACATATAATCCATGTACATTTTATTTTAATGTATACCTACATACATATTGACACATACACATTTCATGATATATTTATAACATATAGTTCCAATATGCTCAATCACATTACTTCATACAATATAGTTTAGTAAAATTTAATATAGGGTTGCTATATATAGAATAGTCACATAAGTGTCACACTACACTATATAATATAGTTGTATTCTATATATTTTATATTTTTAATTATTGCACACGTGCACATAACAGTTAATATAATCTTATTATATTAATAATTTACTTATTTGTTTTATGTCAAATAAATAAATTATTCACCTTCTTGATTAATTAACACTAATATTAATTAATCCATTCCTCGTTGATTAATGTAATTATGGATCTCTATAACAATTAATTATCTATATAAATTTTATTATATTTATAGACACATTGCTAACAATAATAATCACATATCATTAATTAATCATCATTAATAATTAATCAATATTCTATAATAACAATTAACAAATAATATTAATTAATTTTTCACTTAATAATTCCTTCGTCGATTAATATTATTATTAATATTTCTCATCACTGTACCACGCAAGGCTTTCAACAAGTTCATCACAAACTCCATATATTCTCAATTATCAATTATTCAGTATAATTGAGTTAACTCACCTCGTAACACAAAATAATTTATATTCAAATAAATATTTATTTCCATTAATATATTCATTTAATAAGATGTGGAAATTCTCGGGTATTACATCCTCCCCCCTTATAAAAATTTTATCCCAAAATTGCTACAAGGTTATACAAATAGATGGGGATAATCCCTCACCATCCTATCTTCTAACTCCCACGTAGCCTCCTCGACATCGTGGTTACGCCAAAGTACTTTTACAGAAGAAATGACTTTGTTTCTTAAAGTTTGTTCCTTCCTATCTAGAATTTGGACAAGAATTTCTTCATACGCTAAGTTCTTCTCCACTTGAATGGGTTCATAAGAAATCACATGTTTGTAGTCAGGCTTGTATGGTCGTAACACGAAAATGTGGAACACGTTGTGGATGTTCTCCAACTCGGGTGGTAGTGCAACTTTGTATGCCACCTCACCCACTCGCTTCAGTATCTCGAACGGTCCTATGAATCTTGGACTCAGTTTTCTTTTCTTGCCGAAACAAATCTTTTCCTTCCATGGAGATACCTTCAAGAATACAAAATTATCGACTTTAAAATCTCAGTCTTCCTGATGCAAGTCTGCGTACTTCTTCTGGCGATCTTGAGCTGCTACTAGTCTGGCCCTTATCACTATCACCACGTCTGTGGTTTGTTGTACTAACTCTAGTCCGAGTATTCGTCGTTCTCTGACTTTGTCCCAACATAATGGCGTCCTACACTTTCTTCCGTAAAGAGCTTCGTACGGTAGCATGCCGATACTCGCATGGTAACTATTATTATACACAAATTCAACTAAGGGTAGATGGTTGTCCCAATTTCCCTTGAAGCCCATCACACAAGTCCTAAGCATGTCCTCTAGCATTTGTATTGATTGCCCACTCTGTCCATCTGTCTGAGGATGATAAGCGGTACTTAACCTTAACTGTTTCCTCATCCTCTCTTGCAAGCTTTTCCAGAATTTTGATGTGAAACGCAAATCTCGGTCAGAAACAATCGATACCAGTACTCCATGTCGTGAAACAATTTCCTTTACTTATAGAATCGCTAACTGATTTAAAATATATCGGATCTTGATTGGTAGAAAATGTGCAGTCTTTGTAAGTCGATCCACGATAACCCAAATGGCATCAAAACCTTTTTGTGTAACCTGGAAGTCCTACCACAAAATCCATCGTAATATGCTCCCATTTCCACTCTGGTATTTCCAATGGTTGAAGTTGACCACTTGCCCTTTGGTGCTCTGCTTTGACCCGTTGACACATAAGACATCTACTAATGTACTCCGCGATTTCCCATTTCAAATTGGGCCACCAAAAATGTTGCCTCAAGTCTCGATACATCTTAGTGCCTCCCGGATGAACGGAATACATCGTATTGTGTGCCTCATGCAAAATATCTTCTCTTAACTCGGTTACTACTGGTACCCACACTCTTCCTTCGAATCTTAAGATACCGTCTCTATCCATTCAAAATTTCTCTTCTTCATTCTCTATAATCATTTTCCTGATCTTCTCACATTCTTCATCTTTCTCATGTGCTTCTTTTACTCTATCCAACAATGTCGGACAAGCTTCCATTACAAATAACTTCTCTTTAGACTTCTCCAGTCCCTTTACCTATATTTCCAATTTCTCCATTTCTCTAATTAACTCTTCCTGAGTCGTCAATTGAAATAACTTCTCCCTTCCTTTCTTACTTAGCGCGTCAGGCACTATATTCGCTTTCCTTGGGTGATAAAGAATATCACAATCATAATCCTTAATCAATTCCAACCACCTTCTCTGATGCATATTCAACTCCTTCTGTGTGAAGATATATTTCATACTTTTGTGGTCCTTGTATATCTCACATTTCTCTCTGTACAAATAATGCCTCCATATCTTTAACGCAAAAACTACTGCCGCTAACTCTAAGTCATGAGTAGGGTATCATTTTTCATAATCCTTCAATTATCGTGTCACATACGCAATGACTTTGCCATATTACATCAACACATAGCCCGGTCCTCTATGCGACGCATCACTATACACCACAAATCCTCCTGTATCAACTAGTAATGATAATATAAGCGCCTCGCTTAATATCTTCTTCAACTCTTGAAAACACTCTTCCCATTTGTCTGTCCATACAAATTTCACCGTGTTCCTCATCAGATTAGTCAATGGGGTCGCTATCTTAGAAAAATCTTGGATAAATCTTCGATAGTAACCAGTTAACCCTAAGAAACTTCTCACCTCCGTCGGGGTTCTCGGTTGTTCCCAATTACTTACTGCTTCAACTTTTTCAGGGTCTACTGAGATTCCATGCAAATCCACCACGTGGCCTAAGAATTGAACCTTCTTCATCAAAAATTCACACTTTGAAAATTTCGCATACATCTTCTCCTTCCGTAGTGCCTCCAAAACAATCTTCAGATGTTCGGCGTATTCTTCCTCTGTCTTCAAGTAGATCAAGATGTCGTCGATGAAAACCACCATAAATTTACCCAAGTATGGCTTGAAAACTCGATTCATCAAGTCCATGAATGCTGCCGGAGCATTAGTCAAACCAAATGACATTACCAAAAACTCATAATGTTCATAACGGGTTCAAAACACAGTCTTTGGTTTGTCCTCATCCCGCACTTTTAGTTGGTGATATCATGTCCGTGGATCGATCTTTGAGAAACATTTCGCTCCCTTCAGTTGATCAAATAAGTCGTCTATTGATGATTAGGTAATATACCCATGAATTGGATATACTTGAGCTTAGATTTGTGTATTTTCGAGTCTTTTAGTATCATGTTTACTGTGTTTATGTTTTGATTTGTAGGTTTGGGAGCTGTGAGAACAATGGGGAGCATTTGGCTAAAAAAAGGGCTTGAGCATCACTTTACATCCACCGGTCTTGGGCGCTTATTTCCTTTCTTAATCCCGGTAGCAAGGTACTAGGCGGAAATTCGATTATTTGGACAAGGCCGTGTTTCGATTGTTTGGTGGCATTGACTTTTTGTTTGACCTCTTATTTGGAGATGGTTTGAAGCATATTTGGATTGGGATTGCTAGAGTGGACAAGAAGAGTATAAATTGGTTATTTGCATTGAATTGGGGGACTGAGATTCTACACAATTGGGAGATTAATCAAGGAGCAAGAGCAGATTTTGAGGATTGGGAGTTCTTCTTCTTCTTTATTCTTTTAATTTGTGTAATTCATTAAGGATGATATATCAATTATTGTTGGTTTTTATTTTCGTTATGAACTAATTTCTTTTATTAAGATTCCAATTGAACCTTTTATGGTTATGAATTGATTATTTAATTTATTCCAATTATTTATGTTGAAGTGAATTGTTCATCTTGCTTTGTGCTAATTGTTTAATTATCTGGCCAATAATTACTTTGTTACTCTATAAGGAATTGAGAAAGGAATTCTAGGGTTAGAACTGGGCATGATGACAGGTGAGTTAGTTATTTGCACAGTGAATAATTAGGTTTATGAATAGAATGAGAATATCTATTTGCCGCATGTAACACATAAGGAATTGGGATTGTAACGAGTTTAATTCAATTGTTTTTCATAGAGATATAGCAAAATTAATCTGGGTTAAATAAAAGGCAAATGATCACTTGAGAAAGGGCTTTTAGCATTTGAGAATTCCTGTTAACAATTCAGTAGACATAGTAATTGGGATAATTAAATAATTGATTTAAAAATCATAATTGGGGATATTGGAGTCTTAATTGTTATTTATTTGCATTCAATCAATTCTTAGTTTGTTTCCTTGTTTTCTTTTAGAATAATTTCTTGCTTTATTAAAATTAGTTTCTTAGTTCTTAAAATCACAATTATTGGTTGTTTAAATAAAATTGAATTGATATAGTACTAGTAGTTGGAGTTTATTAATTAGAATTCTCTGTGGGATCGACACTCTATTTTATCACTATATTACTTGTTGATCGTGTATACTTGCACGTTTGCTTTGATTGTGAAATCAACCAACATCTATTCTTGGTAGTGGATATCTGTTCGTGATTGTTACTCTGTTCAATTCTCAATAATCGATACAGAGCCTCATTGATCCATCCTTTTTCTTAACAAATAACATTGGTGCTCCCCAAGGAGACACACTTGGTCGAATGTAACCCTTATCCAATAACTCTTGAAGTTGTATCATTAATTCCTTCATTTCTACTGGCGCCATACGATATAGAGTTTTTAAAATCGATGTTGTTCCTAGTGCTAAGTCTATTACGAATTTAATTTCTCTGTCTAGCGGAAGACCAGGCAGATCGTCCGAAAACACATCTTGAAATTCATTCACTACGTATATATCTTTAATTTCTACTCCCTTTTTTCGAGTATCTACGATGTAAGCTAAATAACCTACACATCATTTCCTTAACAATTTCTTGGCCTGCATCATCGTAACACAACACGATTGCTTAAGCGATGAGCTAAAATAAAACACTACCTTAGACTTACTCGGAGTCTGAAGGTTCACACACTTGTTCTGATAGTCAATTACCACCGCATGGTTATATAACCAATTCATTCCCAGTATTACGTCAAATTCTCCTAGTCTAATAAGAATCAAGTCTACACTCAGTTCATGCTCTCTAATGTTTGCGCGACATTTTTGATAAACGTATTCCACAGGGATTATTTCCTTATTCACAACTTCTACGTTCAAAGGATCTTCTAAACGTTCTCGGGGTGTACTAAGTTTACTAGCAAATTCTTCAGATATAAAAGAACTGGTGGCTCCCGAATCAAATAATACATAAGCATTCATATCATTGATCAGGATTATACCTGACACCACGTCCTTTGTAGCTACTGCATCCTGGACGGTCATGTTAAAGGTTCGGGCGGTCGATCGGTTGGGTTAGGTAGGTCCACCAATCATTAACTTGCTTCCTCCTCCCTGGCCTCCGCCAGCTCCACCGCTTCCTTTCTTCGGGAAATCCTTTATCTGGTGCTCCGTTGATCCACAAGCAAAACATCCCCTAATCTTCTTTAGTTTTGGGCAATTTGGCGATATGTACCCCTCTTGGCCAAAATTATAACACGTGCTCTTTCCTTTCCAGCACTCCCCCTGATGACTTCTTCCACACTTGTTACAAGCTTCAATCTTTTTCTTAAAGTTTCCCTGGTGACTCCTACCTTGATTATTGTTTCTGTTGTTGTTGTTTTCCCATTTTCTCTTTCCGGAGTTACTCCCACTACTGCTGCTTCCTCCACGATGCTCACTACTAGTGTTCTTATTTTTCTTCTCCTTATGATATGGACTTAAGGCCTCACTGCCACCTTCCGCAATGATTGCCTTCTCTAACAATGTCGCAAAGGAATCAATTTGGAGGACTGATACCTTATTATACAGTCACGGCTTCAACCCTTGCTCGAAGGATCTCGCCTTCCTTTCCTCATCCCCAACTTGGTGCTCCACAAATCGCCCTAGTTCGTTAAACTTAGTTGCGTATTGTGCCACCATCATATCTCCTTGTTTTAACTCTAGGAACTTCACTTCCATCCTATTCTTCATAATTTTTGGGAAATAGTTCTTGAAGAACAGCGTCATAAACCTTTCCCATGTTATCGTCCCTTCTCCCGCTCTCTGCTGATTAGCTTCCCACCAATAGTTCACTTCGCCCCTCATCGTGTATGTGGAAAATACTGTCTTCTGGTCTTCACCCACGCGAGTTATAGTGAAGGCCTTCTCGATCTCCTTGATCCAGGTTTGCGCAACTATCGGGTCAATAGTTCCCTCGAACACTGGGGGTCCTACACTCTTAAAATCTTTGGAGGTTGTTACTGGGACAGCTTGGGGAACGGGTGGTACTGGTTCATTTCTTCCCCTCAAAGCTTCTCCCAATAAATTTACAAGTCTCTGTATCGGATCTACTGGTCCTCTCTCGTCATTAACTGACTCTTCTGGGACAATTATTCTACGTATGGGCGGCATTTTTCTGCATCATAAAATTTTTACTTTATTATCTAATTATATTACTTAGACATTTCTCAATTGAAAAGAACTAAAAGTTTATAACACGTTTCTGAAAAAAAGATCATTTATATTCATATGCCAAATGGTTACAATACATGGTCTTCTCTAGCATACTGCTATAAATGATAACACATATCCCCTAACATCACAAAAGACGAGAACAATTTCTAACATACTACCCCTCTAACATTTTTCAAAAGTTTGGGATTTTACTCATATCTCACATATTACACAAAAGACTGAGATTTAACAACAACAATTTAAACAACACATAAATAAAATACTATAACTACTAGACTTCTTCCTCTAGACTCAATCTAACATCCCACGCTCCATGACGCTCTGATATTCCTTCTGAGTAATGTGCACCACCATATCTCGGTTTATAGTATACCGGGTCTATCCTTGCTCAGCTAGGTAGTGATTTACTCCATTGCTACAAAATAGTTTGTGTATGAAAAATCTTTGGATCTCTTTTATCTCAAACACTCTGTTTTAGAACAACTTTTCACTGAGTGCAACATTTTTTCTATGTTGTTTCCTCCTGCTGTTGCCTATCCTCGGTTAGTCCAACAATTTTACACCAATCTTGAGTGTAATGGAGACTGTTTTACCACATTTGTCAAGGGTAAGTCTTTATTTTTTACCAGTATTGATTTTGGAAGTATTCTTGGTATTTCTTCTACTGGACCATGTCCTTTCACTCTCAAAGGAGCGGCCAACATTCCTTTTCATCCTTTAGAACAACTTCATATAGTCATGAATGACTATTCTATTTCATCTCTGTTTCTTCCAAAAACTGTCAGTGTCTGTCCTAATGCATGTGTATTACATTACATAAATTGGTTTGGTATAATCTGTTTACACGCCTTGGTGGGGGAGCTGATTTTACTTACCAAGATTTGGTTGTCATAGCTATGATTCTCAAAGGAACGATTTTTAATTTTCAAAAATGATGTTATCCCACATACAAAGTTGCATTCGTCAAAGCAAGAAATGTCTTCCTTACAGTAAATTTCTAACAAAACTTTTTCAACTCTTTAAGATCTCTTTTGATGATGAAATTTCTGTTACAAATCATGAGCTTATTGACACTGCAAATTTGACAAAATCTCACATCACTTTTCATGTTGGTGAATTCGTACGTCTTCTACCTGATCTTCTTTGCCAAATTCCAATGGATCTGATGTTATGAATGTTTTGACTGAAATTTTACAAAATCAAACTTCTTTGAAAGATGAGTTGGTGGACATCAGAAATCGTCTTTGTTTGTCTTGAAGAAGGGAAGTTACCAATGGATGCCCCTGAGATTAATAAATTATATCATCAGGTTGAAGAAGAATTTATTGATCTTCAGGCAGGTTTTGAGATTCAGACGATGGCTATGGTTGAAGCACTCCAACGGAAGTTTAATCGGAACACATGTCAGTTAAGTCAAGAGGTGAAGTTTGTCAGTTATCAACTCGGGGAGCTTGCAGATTTTATGGCCACCAGGTTCAATGATATAGGCCAAAGTTTTCATGTTCAAACAATATATTCTTCAATTCGAATGGCCAATGAACAATTGGATGGCTGAATACAAGGGTGACTTTCTGCATATGGAACTTCCTCCTGCAACCTTTATTCCTAGACCACCTCGCTTCGACACACGCCCCGAAGTTCTCTAGAATAACCCGCCTCGGTGAACTTTGTGAATTCATTTACCCCCCCCCCCGTATAGGAAATACTGAAGCGAATTTTTTTAAACGCTACAAGACTTGGTCCTTGCCACTTCTCATCTCTTATAACCGAACAGAAGCCACATCTAAACACACGAAATACCCCCCTTTACCCCCACTACCATGAATCCGTACACTGCTCTCCACTCTATAAATTTAAACTCTAATTCATCTATTACACACCACACAACCTTCAATTACTCTGAAATTCTTCACCCAATCTTAGGGTTTTCACTAAAATTTTAATTTGCAGCAAGGAAACTCTGAATTTGAGCACAATCACTTCACAATCATCATCAATTGGGTGGAAACTCAGTATGTAAGCAAATTGTATCAAGTTTTTCTCAAAGTTGGATTTCAATTTGCAAATTTGGGGTTTTGTGAGTGTGTGCACACAAATTATTTGTGAATTAGCTAAAGAAGAAGTTTGGGGGAATTATACTATCAGCGAATTCATAGCACCGAAAACTCTAGTGAAGCGACAACGTGGTGAAAGTTCATCGCCACCGGTCTGAAGCTTTGATAAACAGAAGTTTGTTAGTGCTAACACGGCGAATAAATATGATTACCTCGTGCCCAAAGCACTGACACCAGAGAGTGGTCTACGGCTGGGGACATTCGATGGCCATATGATGCGACAGATACACAAACAAGGTTGGGAGGTGTTCTAAGATGATCCTAATCCTGTGATAGTGAATGTGGTCAAGGAATTTTATGCCAATGCAAAGGGGCACCATTTGTGACATTCGTGCGGGGGGAAGAAAGTTTCGTTCAGTGTAGAGGCAATTAATGAGTTTTACTGTGTGCGAGCCCTTGCAGTATGTCAGTATGTTCAGCTCCGCAATAGCAACCCAGACTATGACCAGATCCTAAAAAAAATTGCAAAATCCGATACAGTTTGGGCTAAAAAGGAGAAAGAGTGGCACCATTTTCATGAGCAAGGACTTGAGCCTATATGATAAAATATGGTATGCGTTTCTGTGTGCAAAGTTATTTCCTTCAACGCATACCAGTGAGGTGAAAAAGGAAAAGGTGCTACTCTTATATGCGATTGTGAAAAATTTTGACATCGACATCGGCTCAATCATTAGTTTCTCCATACTGCGATGTTTGCCACACCCATCTCTCATATGTGGGTTGTGCAGGCAGTCAGGTGCTAGATGGTCAAGGGATGAGCCTGTGCAGCAGCCACTCCAGCTACTAGACCCCAGGATGATTGCTCGATACTCTGTCTGGGTTGGAGGGGAGTCACATCCACGAGGTGTTAGTTTCATATTTCCTGATGCTCTTGATGAAGAGGAGGCTGAGGAGACCTCAGAGGATGATGAGTTTAGGGCTGATGATGTGCCTGGTGAGGAGGAGACTATGAGGAGTAGTAGGTCAGGAAAGTACATGTTTAGTTAAACTCAGTTCCGCAGTTTTCAGCGACATATGGATGACAGAGATAAAGAAGCAAACAGAAAGATAAAGAGACTGGCGACAAGGCAGGATCATATGTTCAACACCATGAACAGCTCATTTTCCTCCTTGAATGCGGCACTAAAAAGATTGAATCATGTCGCTGTCGATCAGTTCCAGATACCAGTTCTTGAGCCAATGCAACTGTACCCTCCATCATATTCAGATGTGGAGGAATTTTCAGTCTTTGTTTCACAACCACTACCACCACCACCTCAGGCTTAGCACGATACAGGGAAGTCCTCTTTCACTTTAATGCCATATTTTTACAATGAGGAAATTGTAAGTGTTAAGTTTGGGGGAGTGTAGTTATTGTTTAAGTTTTAGTTATGTTTTCTATTTTTATGTCATATATTAGTTTGAATGTGTTAGTTTTGCATTTAGATAGTCATTTCAGTATGTTTGCATTCATGTAGTTGCATAGTAGTTTAATTTAGTAGTGTAGATAGTTTATGTTTCTATTGTTGTTGAGATATCATAAAAAATGAAAAATTGATAATCACAAAAATATTAGTTAGTTTACTATTTTTATTGTATTTAGTTCATATTTGCATGATTCCAGCTATTAAATAGTTTAAGTACGTTTTAGCCAATGATGAGATTGGAATTACGTGGACAAGTATAGTATTGATTATTAAGACTTTGATGTGATTTCTTGTCATGATTTAAATCTTTATCTATTTGAAACTTATATAATCAGGATAGCACTTTAGAAACGATCATGTTGACTATTTTGGTTTAAATTGACACATAATGGAATTCTTAAGGATAATGCTAGTCTGAATAAAAAGAACTCATGAATAGGTAGTGATGTCTTCAATTAGACAAGAACCTAAGTTTGGGGGAAATTTTGGGATATATAAGCTATAAAAAAATAAGAAAAAAAATAAATAAAAAACTAAATAAAATATGGATAAACATCGTGGTTAGTCTAGTTCTGTGGCCTTTGTTACTTGAGTAAGTACGCCTGAGGGGATTGTCTCTACACCTAGCGCTCTAAAGCCTTACGGTTTGGGAGTCGTTGGTTGAAAGCTCTCTAAGGAGTAGCACTGAAAAGCCTAAGAGAACTAGATATTACACAGCCATGAGAAAAATAAAAAATGAAAAACAGGGGAAAAAAAGAGCAAAAAGACCACTATATGAATAATAAAGCATAAGTATCCCGTTTTGACCCTTGAAATTGGTAACTATTTGATTTTAGTCGGATCTTGCTTATTTTTGGATTTCTTGAGTTTACACTGTATGATTCCTTCAAAGAGGTCTATTATGTGTTGTATTTAGCTTTATATCAGTTAACATGGTTGTTGAGCATGTTGATTATGTCACGTTCTAGCCTAATATTTTGATGATGACTTGGTTATTGGTACTAAATTCTTTATTTTTAATTTTAGGAAATTGTTTCAAGAATTGTTTGATGGATTATTCAAGAAGAATGAAGATGCTTTGGGTCTTAGAAAAAATGTGTAAGGTCATTGCAAATACTTGATTTTTCAATTCAGGGATCTAGGACATTTTATGTGTGCATTAATTAATAGTTTGTGCATGTCCCAAATATGTTATTCACTGCTATTTGCTATCAAGAGAAAGGTTAGCATGCATGCATAGGAGTTCTGTTCAAGTGATACACGTATTAATGCATTATGATCTTCTTTCCATTTATTACGGATTGGTTATATATTAGAAAGGAAGTATAATATATATGGTGGTAGTGGATATTGATTAGAAGTCTAAAAGTTGCATATATATTGAAAATTTATAGTAATGATTATCTTGGGAAGATGCATGTTGCCATTAATTACGGAATTAACATTTTCTAAGGAGTCTAGTATTGATAAAGTTTTGTGCCAGTAGGAAATAGTTAGTTACTTTATTAAGGCGGCAGTTATGATTATGGGCTACATGTTTTACACGGAACTTATTATCTTTTTGGCTTATCTTTGACATAGTCTATATCCTTTAAAATGTTTCCAATGATAATAAAATCATAACTTATCTTTGATTTTTTTTTTTGGCAACGTCATTATTATTTACAACGGGTCTATGTTGAATGAGAAAGCAGTATTATATTTTTGGCTTATAAAAGCAATCGAGAAACGTTGAACGATTACAACACACATCACTTGAATCAATTATTGCATTTACATACTTGAAAAGTAACTTCATTATTTTCGATTGCAATATTTCCAAATTTGTTGTTATTATATTCGGACTAATAATCAAAGAATTTTCGTGGGCATAATATTGGTGATATCTTTTACTCTTTCTACTTGATCATTGCATTCATTAGTTGAGCCTTGCATTGTTAAATTGCTTATTTGCTTTGATCATTAGACCTCTATCATTGTAATCTTAAAATTGTTTTTTAGACTAAGTGTTGTCTAAGGTTTTTAATCCGGTGGATTAAGGTTTGTTTACAAATGAGTTCAAGGAAGCATAGGTGCTTAAGGAGTGCATTGGTGCACAAGGAGCAAGAGTGCTCAAGTGAATTATTGTTATTCAATTTTATAGAATCTGTGTTGTAACAAGAGTCTTTTAAAGAAATAAAAGAGAGTCTCCAATACTAGTTGGTATTGGACGTGGAGTAGGCTATTATTATAGAGGGTAATAAATAGAACCATGAAAAAATCTTGGTGTTATTTTTATTACTTGATTTAACTTAATTTCACTCAAGTTAATTGATTTGCTAAATAAACAAAATTTAATCGTGAGAATTTTTGTTTTATTTAACTTACAAAAACACCAAGATATTTTCTTAAAACAAAAATTTAATTTGGTAGACCATATTCATTCAGCAAGCTGCATTCATCAATATAGTTGACTACATTCATTAACTTAGTTTAAAATTTTTTAAATTGGTCATAGTTTGTATCCACACTTATTCAACCCCCCCTTCTAAGTGTGCCTTATCTGAATTTCAGAGCACACATGCACTATATCACTAATAACAATCTAAGATTTGATGATTGATTGAGAAGTTATTGATTTGCCTTGATATGATATATTATCGTGTTTATTTTGATTTCTCTGAGGTCGTGTGAATAGACTATGTTCTGTCTTATTGCTGGATTTGTAGGCATATAGTTAGCTGCATTGCATTGCACTTTGTTGTGCTCGAGGACTAGCACGGTGTTAAGTTTGGGGGAGTTTGATGAATGGGTTTTATACCTACGAATTGGGTTCCTATTTGGACATAAACAGAGCTGATCCTGTCTATTTCTGTACAGTTTTGCATGTATTTGTGTTTGTTTTATGTGTAGGTTTCTTTATGTGTTAATGGTGGTATAATGGTTGCAATGCGGTGGAAAACAGCATGAAAAGGAAAGAAATTAGTTTGTGTGCATCTTGACCTTACGTGCAAGGTAGAAAGGGGGTGTCTTGATGGCAATAAGAGTTCAAGACCCGTTGGGTGGGCTTCCTAATAGATAAAACCACTGAGGTGAGGTATGAGAGAGAGGAAAAGAGTTGGGATGCAATTCGAACACTATGGATGCTTGGACAGAAAAATTTTGGCTTGGATTGGGACTGTGTTTGGTCTTCTTTATCAGTTATTACAAAGACATAAGGCAAGAGATAAAGAATTCAATCATACAATCAATCAATCATCTTTGAGCCCTAATTTCACTAAAGATTTGGAGGAGCAGAGCAAGGAATCAAGATTCACGAAAAATTGCATATTTGAGTGAGGATAAGGGTGGTGTATTACTATTCTTAGTCTTTCAATTCCGTTTTGTAATTGGGATGATGAATTTCTTTATCTATTCAGTTTTTAATTCGTTTATGATGAACTCAATTACTTATTAAACTTGCAATGGATCTTTAATGTGGAATGATGATTGTCATGCTTTAATTTCAGTTTAATAAATCTATCTATTCAGTTCATCTATTGTGATTTATACTTAATTTATGAATTACTTGATCACCAATTTTATGTGGTTTTGTATGGACTCGAGAGATGATGTATGAATCTAGACTTAGTCACAATAACATGTGTTCACGATTTCTGTGTTTTGATGGAATTTTTGATGTATATTTAGGATAGAGATATACCTAACATCGCATGTAATCGAGTAAGAACTTTGATTTTAAACCTTATTTGATTTTAATTCACATAGAGATATAATGAATTAGTTAATTAGGGTGTTTGGCTTAATTCTATCAAATTGTGGATTTAAGTTAATATGGGGTTAATGCATTAAGAGATGGCTAATTCTACTTTAGTGTTCTTGATTAAGGAATTGAAAAAGTTAATTGAATTGAATAAAACTATGATAATCTGAGTGGAACTTAAACTGAAATTGTAGGCTTAATTCTCTATTATCTTATTAAATTTTGTGGTAATTAGTTATGTTGATTTGTTTTGATATTTAGTTATTTAGTTTTTATTAATTGCAATTATTAATTTGAATAGTTTAATAAAATTGAAATAATATAAAGCTGGTAATTGTTAGTTTAAAATTCATACTTGTCTCTGTAGGAATGATACACTATTTATCATTATATTACTTGTTGACCATGTATACTTGCGTGTTGTGCATTAATTAGATTACACCCAACAACATCATCAACAGACATTTGAACGTTGATATGATTGAGAAACCCAATGCCCTCACCAACAACCTTGTTTGAATCGAAGAATCAAAAAGTAAGAAGAATCGTGTCTACCAACTAGTCTGCTGATAGTGACGTTTCAGAGGTGTTAGGTGAGAAAGCAAACTGTTGTGTCAGGCAAGTCAAAAAAGAAGCTTTCACATTAGGATGTCAACATCAAAGTGCTCAAAATGCCCGAAGCATTAAAAGCTCAAGCTGAAGCCTCTTAACGGGAAGATTTCAAAGGCTCCTATATAAGTCTAATAAATTGAAGATGTCAAGTAAGCAAGAAATAAAAATGTAAAAGAAAATCACAAGAACATCAGACAAATCTTCACTCCACGATTCAGCTAAATCTTGCTTCACTACTAAGTTCATCAAAACTTGGGTTTAAGGCAACTTAGTAGCACAACAACAACAACCTCAACTACACTCATTGCAGAGCTGCCAAACCTGCTAGGTTTGAAGAGTACTTAGTGTACTAACATTCCAAGTCTGCTTTGCTTGAAGAGTTCTTTATGAACTGGTTTTCCAAGACTGCTGGTCTTGAAGGAATCTCAGTAATTCGAAGATTGTATCAATATCCTTAGTAGATTTCCTACTCGTGGAGTAGAAGAGTGGACTAGGAGTCTTGAGTGCTCTGAACAACTTAAAATACCGTGTCATTTACTTTCATTCTTTTTAACTATTATATCTGCTATAACTGTTGTTTGATTTATAACCTTGATTTTATCTTAAGGGGGATAACTAAAACATATATTCCATTGTGCTTAATTAATCATTTAATTAACAAATCTGTTGAGTTACTCTTTGAAAAAAATTAAAATATCTATTCAAACCCCGCTTCTAGATAACTTTCGTGCCTCCAGGAACTAACAACTGGTATCAGAGCAGGTTCTCTCAACTAAAGCCTACAAAGCTTGAGTAGATCAATTGCACACATCATAAGCGAGTCTAAGCTTGGTGGAGGCAGCAAACCACCAATGTGCAACAAAGATAAATTCACTAACTGGAAAGTTCAAATACAAGCTTACATGGATTCAATAGACGATGATTTATTTGAAATAGTACTAAATGGGCCCTACATTCCTACAAAGTTTGTACCAACTCCTGACGATCCAAACTGAACACGAATCAAGATAAAGTCAGAATGGAGTGACAATGAGAGGAAAAGCAGTCCAACTGGACAAAAAGGCCAAAAAAAATCTATTCCAGTCCTTAGAAGATGACCTATTTGAAAATGTGGTCAACTGTAAAACAGCAAAGGAAGTCTGGGAAGCATTACTCATCATGCATGAGGGAACTGAAGAAGTAAGAGAGAATAAGTAGTCTCTACTCACTCAAAAGTATGAGATGATCACTCATATACCAGGAGAAAACATTACTTCAATTTATAAAAGATTTAATGTATTGCTCAACTCTCTTCGAGCTTTTGGAAAGATCTATCCCAACAAAGATCTCATCATCAAATTCATAAGGGCCTTACCAAGTAAGTGGGATGCAAAGACAATAGTCATCAGAGAATCTAAAAATCTTCATGAGATGATTATGCAACAACAATATGGGAATCTTCTCACATATGAACTAGAGCTGACTCAACGTGCAGAAACTCTATCAGAAGGAAAGAAGAAGGAAAAAGGAGTGGCTCTCAAAGCAACAAAAACCACCTATAAGGCTCGAGTCAATGATAAGTCTAACACTGAAGAAGACGATGATGAAGATGTTACTATACTGGTCAAAAAGCTTAAAAGATTCATGTGTAAAGGTTGAAGCAGCAAACTAAGGAGATTTAACAACAGCAACAACCAGGAGCAGACTAAAGACATGTTCTACAACTGTAAGAAGCCAGGTCACTACATTGCTGCCTGCAATAAACCTCTTAGAGAAGAACTAAAGAAGAAGTCAAATCCGAGGAAAGAATTCAAAGGTTATAATAAGCCTCAGAAGAAAGACAGAGGCCTGATAGCTGGAGGATCATGGAGTGACTCAGAAAATGATACAAACTCTGAGTTAGGAGAAGATGACAAACCTCAAGTGGCTAACCTATGTTTGATGGCCAGGGAATCTAAAGACAAGAAAAGCAGTGATATCAGTATTGATGAGGTATTTGATTTCAACTCTCCTGATGTGAATATTGATGATTTAAGAACTGCATTACATGATATACCTTCTGATCTACATCAATACATGAAATGGTTCAGATTTTTATCGAAAGATTATTCTCTTCTTCAACAAGAGAAAGAAAAATTTCAAGCAGAACTGGAGATAGTTCTGTTAAGAACTTATTCTCTCTCTAATCTTGAAGCTGAGAATAAGAATTTGAAATAGACAAATGAGCTAAGTGCACAAAGAGAATTAAACCTAGCTTCTAAAATTGAGGAGTTAGAAAAGACGATCCAGATGTGGAACAAGTCTTTTTCATCTATGGACTTTCTAATCTCTAGTCAGAGGAATTCTTCTAATCGATCAGGTCTCGGTTTTGAGGACTCTCCCTCAAAATCAAATGTGGAAAAGTCTTTTAAAACTAACACTAGCAGTGCTTCTACTCTTAATAGAAGTAATACTTTTGTGAAATCCACACAAAGTGCAGATCCAATGGATTATTGCTCTTCTTATCCAAGTAATGTCCCTAGACATAACGGATCCCATACTAGTCTAGGTTTCAGAAAAATCAAGAGTAAATCAATTGTTACTCTCCAACCTCAAAGGATCGTGGGGTCAAATAAAATTGGCTCCACGAACCAACCAGAAAGGAATCGTAGACTTGAGATGTACTCTATAAAATCTCTGAATCATAGAATAGTATGGAAAAAGGAAAATCAGCATAAGGATGTGGCTACCTATCAATTACATATGTCCAGGATAAGAAAGAATCTACACACACACACAATGCATCACACTAGATGTTTTATATATAATAGATATGGTCATAAGTATGCAGCATGCTATTATAATCCTGTAAATCATAGACCAAAATCAAGTAGATTTGGGTTCTCAAGGGAACTAAGAGGGAAGGACCCAAGCAAGTCTGGGTACCAAAGTGAAAGCTAAATTTTACTACAGGTACAAAGCTCCACTATGACAACCTCGTACCTTGATAGTGGATGGTCAAGGCATATGACTGCAAACAAACTTCTTCTTTCTAACTTCAAATAAAAGGAGGGTCCAACAGTCAGTTTTAGTGACAACGGCTCTGGCAAAACCAAAGGAAATGGCTCAGCTAGAAATGGTGTTGTGTCTTTCATTAAAGTAGCTTATGTTGAAGGTCTGAAGCACAATCTCTTAAGAATCAACCAACTTTGTGACAAAGGACATCAAGTCACCTTCCTCAATAATCAATGTTAAGTCAGAGATTTGAAGGCCTCTTCTTTAAAGCTCACTGGAACCAGAGAAGGAAATATCTATGTTGTTAACCTTGTTAAGTTAAATCCTGGTGAGACAATATGTTTCCTTGCCAAAGCCTCTGAAGAAATCAGCTGTTTATGGCATAGAAGAATGTCTCATCTAAACTTCAAAGGCATGTTGAAACTATCCTCCAAAGACCTTGTAGCAAGATTACCAAAATTCAACTTCATTGAAGAAAGACCCTGCAAAGCTTGTCAGCTAGGAAAGCAAATAAAGATCTCATTCAAAGTCAAAGCAGTCAACTCTATTAATAAACACTTGGAGTTACTTCACATGGACCTCTTCAGGCCTATCCCTACAGTAAGTCTTGGAGGGATAAGATACTCATTGGTAGTAGTAGACGACTACACCAGATACACATGGGTATTCTTTCTAAGTTCTAAAGAAGAAACTTGCTCTCAACTTATCAAGTTATTCAAGCTAGTTTTGAATGAGAAAGGAGAAAGATCAAGGCAATCAGAAGTGATCATGGAAGAGAATTCTACTTCTTAGAGATGGACAAGTTCTGCGAAGATAATGGCATCAACCATAACTTTTCATCTCCAAGAACTCCACAACAAAACGGGGTAGCTAAGAGAAAGAACAAAACCTTGATTGAGGCAGGAAGAACACTACTGGCAGTAGCCCTCCTACCTGAATACTTCTGGGAAGAAGCCATTAATATGGTTTGCTACACGCAGAATTGATCTCTTATTCATCCTACGCTTAAAAAAACCCTTATGAGCTATGAAAATAAATAAAGTCAAATGTCAACTATTTCCATGCTTTTGGTTATACTTGCTACATTCTCAATAATGGAAAACAATATCTGACTAAGTTCCAACCAAAGTTGGATGAGGGAATCTTTCTTGGGTATGCCACAGATAACAAATCCTACAGGGTATTCAATAAGAAAACTCTGAGTGTTGAAGTCTCTATCCATGTCATCTTTGATAAAATAGTCATCAGGCAAGTCTGTACCACTCAACTCCACGACCGATGAACCAGACACCACGATCAAAGTGGTTAAGCCAGTCACCACGATAGTAGGCTTAGAAGGAGGAATCGTGGAGCACGGAGAAGCAATCATAGAAGACACTGCTCTAGACAATGAGCATCTACAATAAGGAGCTGAAGTCAATATTGAAGAATTCAGACAAGAAGGCACAAAAACTAACATTCCAACAGGAAGAAGATGGGCGAGAGATCACACACAAGACTTGATTATTGAAGATCCAAATGCAAGAATCAAGACTAGGTTGGCTACTCAAAATGAGTGTTTCTACCTAAGCTTTTTGTCGCAAATGGAACCTAAGAAGATAGAGGAAGCCTTGGAAGATTCAAGTTGGATAGAAGCTATGCAGGAGGAACTAAATTAATTTGAAAGAAGCAAAGTGTGGATATTAGTTCCAAGACCAAATCACTAACCAGTCATCAAAACCAAATGGGTATTCAGAAACAAGATGGATGAAGATGGGCTAATCACAAGGAACAAAGAAAGACTTATCACAAAAGGTTACTCTAAAGAAGAAGGCATCGGCTATGATGAGACCTTTGCTCCTGTCTCCAAACTAGAAGCAATTAGAATATTTCTTGCCTATGCTGCACATATGAAGTTCAAAGTCTTTCAAATGGATGTCAAAACTGCATTTTTGAATGGAGAACTTCAAGAAGAAGTCTATGTGGAACAAACCCCAGATTTTATCAATCCAACCTTCTCTAATTATGTTTATAGATTAGATAAAGCAATATATGGACTAAAATAAGCACCTAGAGCATGGTATGAAACACTAACAAACTTTCTTATTGAAAATGATTCTCTAGAGGAAGAGTAGACACCACATTATTTCTTAGGAAGCATAAAGATAAAGATCTATTAGTACAAATATATGCAGATGACATTATTTTTTGTTCTATTGATAAAAAGCTATGTGAGAGATTTTCCAAGCTTATGCAGAGTAAATTTAAAATGAGCATGATGGGTGAACTGCATTTCTTCCTTCGACTTCAAGTGAAGTAGACTGATGAAGGTGTCTTCATAAACCAAGCTAAGTACATCAAAGACTTACTTAAAAAGTATAGCATGGAATCAGTTTCCCCCATGAGAACTCCAATGCACCAGCCATTAAGCTTGACAAAGATGAGAAAGGTAAATGTATTGATATTTCTCAATACAGAGGTATGATAGGTTCTCTTCTTTACTTGACTTCTAGTAGACCAGACATCATGTTTGCTACATGTATATGTGCTAGATTTCAAGCTAACCCTAAGGAATCATACTTAACTGCTGTGAAAAGAATTTCAGGTATCTTAAAGGCACACCTCATTTGGGGCTTTGGTATCCCAAGGAATCTTCATTTAAATTAACACGATACTCAGAAGATGATTTTATAGGTTGTAAAATTGATAACAAGAGTATAAGTGGCACTTGTCAATTGCTAGGAAACAGGCTCGTGTCCTGGTTTAACAAGAAGAAAAACTATGTATCAACCTCAACAGCAGAAGTTAAATACATAGTAGCTAGTAGATTTTGTGCCCAAATCCTATGAATGAAAAATCAGCCAGCTTGTTAGTTCCTGGAGGCACAATAGATATTTAGAAAGGGGGGTTGAATAGATAATTAAAAACTTTTCTTTTAAACTAGTTAGTATGATTGTGATTAATGCACAGCAGAATGAGTATATGATAAACCTTCTTTTAGATATCTTGAATTAATGAGAGTGAGGCGTTATAGCAGCTTATAGTAGCTTATAGTAGCTTATAATGGACACGAGTAGTTTTAAGTGGTTTGAGCACTTAAAGCTCCTAATCCACTCCTCTACTCCTTAAGTAGGAAATCCACTAAGGATGTCTCATTACACTTCTTGAATCTCATGATTCCTTCTAGACCCATGATCTCTAGACACACTTTAGTTCACTCTTGAAATCTTCAAGTCCAGCAGACTTGGTTCTTCACAGTTCACTTAGAACTCTTCAAGTCCTTCAAACTTGGAACTCTCACTTTAGTTGATTGGCTGTTGTTGAGATCGTGATTGGTGCTACTCAGTTGCTATTAAGCACTTATTTGAAAGAACTGAGTAGCTGAGCAAGCTTTCTCTTTTTCTCAGATCGTAGAGTTGAGCGTTGAGTGTCCTTGTACATTTTTGTTCAAATGCTTGCATATCTATCTCATCTGTCTATGTTCTGTATATATGTGATCTCTTTAAATCTATCCGTTGAAGTCATCTGATGAGCCATTAAATGCGTTTGACATTTCTGAGCTTTGATGAAGACATTTCTACACATCTTTCGAATTGCATCCGCCCAATCGACACACGGCAGATCGCTTTCACCTAACACCTGAAAAGGTGTTTTCCTCTGCCTGATGGTCCTTTTCTTAGCTTCTTGAATACGTTTCTTTTGATCAATACTAAGGATATCTTTTGTACCGTTGGGACTGGTGAGAGCTTAAATGTTCATAACCCATTCCACATTTGTTGGAATTTATTTCCAAACAAGAGATAGGGCTCGATGCTTCTGACACAAGACAGATGATACTCTACGATGCATATCGTGGTGTCTTGCCATATTTGTGCTTGGTCTGAATAGAACACTACAATTTCTTTAAATAGTTTTGCATACTACGATCTTCACTTGCTCGTTTTGCAGACTCTACATTTCTGAAAGCACACTACGATCTCAGAGTTAGCTTCAGTAAACGTCTGGACCACTCTACGATTACTGGAGAGGCCCTTCAAGGCAAATATACTACGATCATCTCAGCACTAAGATCCTGCCTTAGCTTCTGCATTCTGTTGATCAGCCAGATAGACTACGATTTTCTTCAAGGCCTATCTATTTCTTTCTAGCCATAGATCAACCTAACTTATTTGATCTCTTTCTCTATACAAGTGAACATTAAAGGCTAAGATCAACCTAACAATTTTGATCTATCACTAAGTCCTTGTATATATATTCCTCGAAGGACTTTACACATAATCATGAGCATTTACAATAAACATCAAATCACAAAATGCATTCTTCCAACAATCTCCCCCTATTTGATGTTGACATAACCAAGGAGATTTGTTGTAATGATTATTAAATTTTATATGCAGTTGAAACACAGTAAACGTGACTTAGTATTTCAGTGAGCAGCTGAAATTTTTAGAGAATAAGCATGAATTTATTGATGTATGAAGACAGATATTACATTTAAGTTTGACTACATCAATATAACTTAAAATTCAACTTATCTCTATTTCTTCGGCCTTTTGCTTCTTGGAGGATTTGTATATTCTTCAGCTCTCCTCTTTCTACTTGTTTCATCTCTTCTGGCCAAATCTTCCATCTCACTTGGGCTTAGTCTAGGATTGTGATCATGCCTATTCATGAATGCAGGATCTCCAATTGGCATTCTTAGGCCCGTAGTTGTCACCTCATGAGAGCTGGTAGTTGGCCCTAGACTCCTTAATGGTTGAACCGTTAAAACTTCCTATTGATTAGCTCGTTGAGCCTAATGGCTGGATCGTGGAGTCTGCTGGGTGATTTGCCTTGCAGGAGAGTTCCTCGAGGCTTGAGTTTAGAATTGACCTCTGCCTCTGCCCTTGCCTCCCTGATGGCTGGATCGTAGAGTCTGCTGGGTGATTTGCCTTGCAGGAGGGTTCCTCGAGGCTTGAGTTTGGAATTGAACTCTGCCTCTTTCCTTACCTTCCTGATCTCCTTTCCCTTTATTCTCCCCCTTTATGTCAGCATCAAGGGTTTGAATGTCTTCGGAGAGGCGAGTGACTCCTTGGACAAGCTCGTTAAGTTGACTCTGAGTTTGAGCAATGTCCTCGCGATTCTCTTAGATCAAAGTATCAGAACGAGTTTCACGTTGTTAAAGAATGTTTAGGACAGTTTCAGTCTACTGCATTTGACCCATGGAGAAGTCTTGAAATTCTTTGACTGCAGTTTGAAGACTTTTGATGCTCTATATCATTAGATCATTCTGAGATTCTTGAGTCTTCTGTAAGATTAAGACAGCATCCCAATGCTTTTTAGCTGCGAGGAAGTGAATGTCGTCCCTGTCCTTTATGCTTTGAAGCATTTCTTTGATAATCTCTTTAAGCGTTTTAGAGAGCTCATTGCTGAGGGAGCTTGGGAGATTATTTGCAGCATTGATCATTGAGGTTAATCTCAGCTGAATAAGTGTAGTGTGATCCTCAAGGCTCTCATCGAGTTCCTTGACCACTTTCGCAGACATTTCTGATAGATCAGCCTTTGTGGACAACTCGGAAAGAATTTCATCCAATTGGGGAAATTTTAAGGAGGGAGTTGATGTGCTTTTGAATTGATTTTGCAAAGAGTAGAGGGAAAGATCATGATTGAAGTATTCGTTGCTGGATAAGGAGGGAATATCTGATGGAGGGACCTGGGTTTGGATGTTTAAGGTTGGTGGCTCTACGATTTGAGGTGTAGACTCTACAATGGGGTTAGAGTTAGTGATCGTAGAGATGATGGGATGTGGGAGCATTATGAAGTTAGTTGCATTTGGTTCCTCAGTTACAGAATTTTTGGATTCTGCAATTGGAAATTAATTTAGTGGATGAAGAATTACTTCCAACCATCGTGGAAATTCATAAAATTGATTAAATGAGGACGATGGCAAGTGATTAACTCTAAAAAGGGTTGGGATAGATAGTACCTCAGGTTTGTTCTTTGAGGAAAAGTTGTTGGTGAGTAGTTTCTTGGAAAAATTGAATCTTCCTGGAAATCCATTAGCTAGCACTGAGATGGCCGGATACTCTTTGAAGCTCCAGAATATGTGACTCCAAGAGTTTATAATCTGAACTTGATGGAAAGGCATCATAGGTAGATATGCAAATAATTGCTCATAGTTGGCTCTTCTGTGCCCATTAATGCCCACAGCTATAATCTCTACCTCATCACCTTCTTTCTCTTTTCTGCTTTCGTTGGAGGATTCCGTTATCTCAATGGCCTTATGATGTTCTTGCACTGGTTCTTTTTCATTTCTTGCCAAGACCTCTTCTTCTGTCATAGAGATGTCATGAGCCTCCCCCTTACCGTGATCATCTTCTTGTACTATCAATAGCTCCCCCTCAACTGGAGCACTTTCTATGATGGGAGTTTCAGGCATCTCCCCCTCAATAGTTGTATCCTCTATCATCAGATCTTCAGGTGTCTCCCCCTCAGTTTGAGCTTTGACTATTTAGCTTTCATTCGCTAGTTCCTTTTCAGCAGTCAATTCTTTGTCTTCCCTCTTTAGTACTTCTTCATTGACAAGAGTATATTTCTTGACCAGTTTTCTTCTTGATTTTCTGGGCTGAGTCACAACCTTAGGACTTTCTTGTTTTTCAGTTTTGTCCTACTGATCAGCCAGAGTGTTTGATTCAGCTACATCTTTTCTTGATGTGTTTGGTCTGGACTCTACGATCGAAGAGATTGATGGCTTTTTGGACTTGTGGTTGATTTTATTCTTCTTCAGTAGCTGAGATATGGTAACTCTATCTTCTTTTGCCACAGCCTGATGTTGCTTCCTTCTTAGGATCCTTAGAGTCTCAATGTCTGAGGACTCTACGGGCTTATCGATAGTGGATCCTTGAGGTTCTTTTGTATTTCTGGCTTTCAGCTTCCTTTTCCCTTTGCTTTTTCTGATTAAAGCAATAGGTTCTTCTTGGTTAGCTTCTTCTTCTTCTTCAGTTTCTTTGACAACTGACATGTTTCCTGGCACTCCTGATTCCTTTATTTTACCAATTCTTCCACGGGATTCAGACATCATCCGCACATTTTCAACTGGATTCCTTTTCTAGTTTTAGAATAATTGTTGGGTCATTCGCCGATTTGGATTGATGGCCTCTCCTTCATCGTCCTCCATTAAGTCACCAAGAGCAGCCTGTAGGATAATGCTTATAAATTGCCCATAGAGCATCTTCTGAGAGCTCTTCGTCTTCTTTGAGCTAATTAACCACTTCCCAATCCATTCAAGTAATAGAGCCCCATAGTTAAGTTGTATTCCATAACATATGGCAGTCATGAGCTTGAGTTGCACCTCATTCACAGAGTCATGACCTGAGCTCTTACAACATATACATTTTCCAATAATATCAGCTAGAAATTCATACCTCTATGGAAACTCCTTCTTCTTATATCCTTTGACAGAGGATGATTTCTTGTGATGCATCTTCTTGAGACCCTTATAGAAGTCTATGCCATCTATGGACGGATACCCTTCATATTTGAGACCTAGGGCTACATTGATGTCCTCAGCCTTTAGTCTGATTTCGACGTTCCTGACTTTCGCAGTGATAGTGTTGTTTTCAAATACCCCGTTATTGTAGAATTCTTTTACCAGCTTCGGGTAGATCAATGTGTATGTACCCAAGGCTTCTTTGAGACCCGCCTTCTTCAGTAGTGACAAAGTCTTGTGAAATTGGGGTTCAGTTGTTTTGAACTCATCAAAGCAGAGTCTGTAACCAGAGATAACACTGGAAGCCGTCATTGGTTTTCTTGTAGGAAGTGTGATTGACTGAGCTTAGGGTTTCTTCTTGCAGAGATAAGGAGAGGGATTAGTTTTTGAACTTCTAATTAAAAAGGCGCCTTCAAATGGTACAAGTAACTTCTCTCTCTCCATTTTGCTTAGTGGGACAGGTGTCGAATTTTGCTTAGCTCTACGAATTTGATAGAGAAGGATTGTACTGAATTGCCCTTAACTCCTTCTGAACTAATGTATTCTTCAGGAGGACTACGATCGTTGAGATGGTCCTTGGAATCGTTGAGTCTGTTCTACCATCATTGAGTTTGTTCAGCAGTCGTCATGTATGAGCTGCAATCGTCGAGTTTGAACTGTGATCGTCGAGTCTGACTAGCAATCGTAGAGTATGACCAAGTCCTCATGATGAACTTTTGACTTAGCATTCTTCTTGGTTTAAGGTAGCTCAGGAAGGGCCAACCTCATTGAATGAATTAAGGGTTAGGTTTGTCCCTGAGGCACTTATTAGAAAGATTGCTTTATTTGATACTTGATCATCATAGGGTGCTCCTTTGGTTTTGATGTAGCTTTGCTATCGTTGAGTCTGCACCACGATCGTTGAGTCTTCACTGCGATCGTTGTCATTATATGACACTTTGGTTCTATGATCGTGGACTTTCTTTGATCATGTCTATGATTTCGAACATAGCCTTTAAACCTGTATGGTTAGCACATACTAGAGCATATTTTTCATGGTTGTAAGTTAAGCATGCCTAGCTCACTTATTAACTTGTTAAATCTAGATTCATCTAGAGGCTTTGTAAAGACATCAGCAAGTTGATTTTCAGTAGGGATATATTGTAAAGATATAGTTCCATTTTGCACGTGATCCTTAATGAAGTGATACCTTATTTCTATATGCTTAGTCCTAGAATGCATGACAGGATTATGAGTTATAGCAATTGTACTTGTGTTATCACAGTGAATAGGAATGGATTTAAATTCAAACCGATAATCTGCTAGTTGATTTTTCATCCATAAGATCTCGAACACAAAGAATCGCTCAGAGTAATGTATTCAAAACCGCAGGTTAAAGTAGATACTGAATTTTACTTCTTGCTAAACCAGGACACAAGTCTGTTTCCTAGCAATTGGTAGGTGCCACTGGTACTCTTTTTATCAATTTTGACAAAACTGCAAAATCAAAAGATCTCAGTATCCTGTTAGCTCAAATGAGGACTCCTTGGGATACCAAAGCCCCAAGTGGGGTGTACCTTTGAGATATCCGAAAATTCTTTTTACAAAGACTAAATGAGATTCTTTAGACTAGCTTTCGAAATCTAGCACAAATGCATGTTGCAAATATTATATCTGGTCTACTGGCAGTTAGATATAAAAGAGAGCCAATCATACCTCTGTATTGAGTTATATCAATACTTTTACCTTTTTCATCTTTGTCAAGCTTGGTTGTAGGAGCAATTGGGGTTTTCATGGGAGAGGCTGACTCCATGCCATACTTCTTAAGTAAGTCTTTAATGTACTTGGCTTGGTTGATGAAGATTCCTTCATCAGTCTGCTTTACTTGCACTCCAAGGAAGAAGTTTAGCTCACCCATCATGCTCATTTCAAACTTGCTCTGCATAAGCTTGGAGAATCTCTTGCATAGCTTTTCATCCGTAGATCTAAAGATAATATCATCAACATATATTTGAACGAATAGGACTTTGTCTTTGTGCTTTCTAAGAAATAGTGTGGTATCTACTCTACCTCTAGTGAATCCATTTTCAATAAGGAAGTTAGTTAGTGTTTCATACCATGCTCTAGGTGCTTGTTTAAGACCATATAAGGCTTTGTCTAATCTAAAGACATAATTAGAAAGAGATGGATTGATGAAACCTGGAGGCTGCTCTACATAGACTTCTTCTTGAAGTTCACCATTCAAGAATGCACTTTTGACATCCATCTGAAAGACCTTGAATTTCATGTGTGCAGCAAAGGCAAGAAATATTCTGATGGCCTCCAATCTGGCAACAGGTGTAAATGTCTCATCGTAGTTAATGCCTTCTTCCTGAGAGTAACCTTTGGCCACTAGTCTGGCTTTATTCCTGGTTATCACTCCATCTTCATCCATCTTGTTTCTGAAGACCCACTTGGTTCTAATGACAGGATGGTCTTTTGGTCTTGGAACCAATCTCCAAACTTTGCTTCTTTTGAACTGATTAAGTTCTTCCTGCATGGACTCTATCCAGCTGGAGTCTTCCATATCATCCTCAATTTTCTTTGGTTCCATTTGTGATAGGAAGCTTAGATAAAAGCATTCATTTTGGGTGGCAGCTCTTGTTTTGACTCTTACACTCGGATCTCCAATGATTAGATCTTGAGTGTGATCTCTTGCGTATCTGCTTCCTGTTGGGACATCTGTTCTTATGCCTTCTTGTCTTAGATCTTCAAGATCTATTTCTTCTTCTTGGTGTGGAGGTTCGTTTTACGCACAGTCTCTCTACGATCTCATTTTCGCTTTCAACGATTTCACCGTTCTCGGTTCTATGATCGTAGTGTTGAGCTCGACGTCCTCGTTCATAGTGTCTTCACTGTTGGTCGTAATGTCTTGGAGCACTGTTTTGTCTAAGTCTGTTTCATCAAAGATTATGTGAATCGAGATTTCAACACTCAGTGTCTTCTTGTTGAATACTCTGTAGGCCTTACTATTTGTGGCATATCCAAGAAATATTCCTTCGTCTGATTTTGGTTGAAACTTTGTCAAGTACTGCTTTCCATTGTTGAGTATGTATATACACAGCGGAACACATGAAAGTAGCTAACACTTGGCTTTCTTCCTTTCCATAGTTCATAAGGAGTCTTTTTAATCGTAGAGTGTATGAGTGATCTGCTCGAGTGTAAAGATGCATGCGGTCGATGCCTTACGCCCAAAAGTATTCAGGCAGATGAGCTGCTGCTAGCAGAGTTCTTCCAGCTTTTATCAATGTCCTATTCTTTCTCTCGGCAACTCCATTTTGTTGGGGAGTTCGTGGAGCTAAAAAATTGTGACTAATCCCATTGTCTGTGCAGAACTGATCCATTTCTGAGAAATCGAATTCTCTGCCATGATCACTTCTTATGGCCTTGATTTTCTCTCCTTTCTCATTCATCACCAACTTGAACATCTTGATCAGTTGGGAGCTTGTTTCATCTTTTGAGGTTAGAAAGAACACCCATGTAAATCTGGTGTAGTCGTCGACTACGACCAAAGAGTATCTCTTTCCCCCAAGGCTCATCGTTGGAATTGGTCCAAAAAGATCCATATGTAGCAATTGCAGAGGCTTGTTAATTGAGTTGATGGTTTTGCTCTTGAATGAGCTTCTGGTCTGCTTTCCAAGTTGACAGGCATTGCATGGTCTTTCTTTGACGAAGTTAAACTTTGGTAAGCCTGCAACTAGATCTTTTGAAGCTAATTTGGACAGGCATTTAAAGTTGAGATGAGATAATCTTCGATGCCATAGCCAGCTCATTTCTTCAGATGCTTTAGCCAAAAAGCATATTGTCTCGTCTGAGCTTAGTTTTCCAAGGTTTACTGTGTAGACATTTCCTTCTCTTGTTCAGGTTAACTTTACAGCAGATGTCTTCAGGTCTCGGACTTGACATTGATTGTTGAGAAATGTTACTTGATGACCCTTGTCGCAGAGTTGGCTAATGCTTAGAAGGTTGTGTTGTAGTCCTTCCACATAGGCCACTTTTCTAAACGATACTGTACCATTTCCAGCTAAGTCATAGCCTCTTGTCTTGCCAAAGCCGTTGTCTCCAAAGATGACGGAGGGACCCACCTTTTCTATGTAGTCAGACAAAAGGGCTTTGTTCCCTATCATGTGCCTTGAGCATCCACTGTCCAGATACCAGGTTGTGATTGTGGAGCTCTTTTCCTATAATAACATTAAACCTTCATTTTGGTACCCATACTTGCATAGGTCCTACATTGTTAGTGCCCTTGGGGACCCAAATTTGCTTAATTTTAGGTCTCACATGCATGGAATTTTAATAACATTTTGCAGCCTTGTGGCCAGTTCTGTAGCACACAAAACATTTGATATGATGCATGGTTGTGTGTGTGTGAAAGTTCTTCCTCCACTTGTGGGTTGTTGGTCATCCTCCTATTAAGCTGATATTCCTTCTTCCATATGTTCTTGGGTTTCATGATTTGTGAGGATTATATCTTGCCTTTATCGTACCTTCCCAGTTGATTCGTAGAGTTGATCTTACTGGACTCTACGACCCTTCGAGGTTGGTGAGTAGCAGCTAGGTTACTCTTCTCTTTTCTGAAACCCAGACCGGCATGAGATCCCTTGCTTCTGGGAATATGAATTGAATCAGCTGAGCATCGTTTGACAGGTTCAACCTTCTATGAGGATTTCACAAATATAATGCCTCTACTAAAACCTGAGGCATTATTAGTGTTAATTTAATTTGCTTTTTCCACACATGACTATGAGGTAGATTCCCCAAAGCCTAGCCCCGTTGTATCAGAGACGCTTCTCTGATTAGAGATTGAGGAGTCCATGGATGAAGAGGATTTATTCTATGTAGAGATTGTCTTTTCTAGATCCTCAATCTTAGAGGTTAGACTTGACTCTCTCTTTGCACTGAGCTCATTTTTTTGTCTCAAGAGCTTATTCTCAGCTTCAAACTTGGAGGGAGAATTAGTATTGAGAAGGGTTGTTTCCAGTTCTTCTTGAACCTTTTCTTTCTCCTTTTGAAAAAGTGAATAATCCTTAGACAGAACTCTAAACCACTTCATGTATTGATGCAGATCAGATGTTTTACCATGCAGTGCAGTTCTTAGGTCATCAATATCTACATCAGGAGAGTTGAAGTCAAATACCTCATCGATACTTACTTCATGTATGTTGGAGTTCTGTTTGTCCCTTGCATTTTTGGCCATAAGGCAGAGTTTTCCACTTAAGGATCTTCATCATCTCCAGATTCTGGAGTTGAGTCATTGTCTGAGTCACTCCACGATCCTCCAGCTACAAGGCCTTTGTCTTTCTTTTATGGCCTTTTGTTGCCTTTGTATTCCTTCTTAGAATGTGATTTCTTTTTGAGTTTTTCTCTGAGAGGTTTGTTGCAGTTGGCAATGAAGTGGCCCTGTTTCTTGCAATTGTAGCATAGGTCATTCATTTGCTCCTGGCTGTTGTAGTTGCTGACTTTCTTTGGCTTGCTGGTTTTGCCTTGTCGCATGAACCTTCTTAGTCTTTTCACCAGCATTGCAAGGTCCTCATCATCATCTTCATCGTAGTCAGAATCAACTTCAGTGCTAACTTTGGAGGTGTTATCAGTTGCTTTGAGAGCAACACCTTTATCCTTCTTTCTTCCTTCAGACAGGGTTTCTGCTCGTTGAGTTAGCTCCAGTTCGTATGTGAGAAGGTTGCCATACAACTGTTGGACAGTCATTTCATGTAAATTCTTTGATTCTCTAATTGCAGTGGTTTTGGCATCCCACTTGCTTGGCAAAGCTCTCATGAACTTTATGATTAGATCTTTGTTTGGATAGACCTTTTCGTAGGGTCGTAGAGAGTTGAGCAGAACATTAAATCTTTCGTAGGTGGCAGTAACGTTCTCTCCTTGAACATGAGCAAACATCTCATATTGTTGAGTCAAGAGAGATTGTTTGTTTTCTTTGACTTCTTCTGTTCCTTCATGCATAATGAGTAGTGCTTCCCAAACCTCCTTTGCTGCTTTGCTGTTGACCACGTTTTCAAACAGATCATCTTCTAATAAGGATTGGAACAAGATGTTTTTGGCCTTTTTATCGAGCTGGACAGCTCTCTTCTTGTTCTCTGTCCATTCTCCTTTGACCTTGATATGTACTCTGTCTGGGTCATCTGTAGTTGGTGCAAGCTATGTAGGAACATATGGCCCATTCTGAACAGTTTCAAATATATCTTTATCTATTGAATCCATGTAAGCTTGCATCCTAACCTTCCAGTTAGAAAATTTATCTTTGTTGCACATAGGTGGCTTGCTGCCTCCTCCAGTCTTTGATTCGCTTGGTAAGTTTGTCATTGGATCTACTCAAGCTTTGTAGGTTGTATTATAGAACCTGCTCTGATACCAATTATTAGTTCCCGAAGGCACAATAGATATCTAGAAGGGGGGGTTGAATAGATAATTAAAAACTTTTCTTTTAAACTAGTTAGTATGATTGTGATTAATGCACAAATGAATGAATGAGTATATGATAAACCTTCTTTAGATATCTTGAATTAATGAGAGTGAGGTAGTTATGACGATTATAGCGAGTTATAGCAGGTTATAATGGACATGATAGTTCTAAGTGGTTTGAGAGCACTTAAAGCTCCTAATCCACTCTTCTACTCTCTTGAGTAGGAAATCCACCAAGGATGTCTCGTTACACTTCTTCAATCTCACTGATTCCTTCTAGACCGGTGATAGCCTAGGCACTTCTTAGTTCACTCTTGAACTCTTCAAGTCCAAAGCAGACTTGGTTCTTCACAGTTCACTTAGAACTCTTCAAGTCCTTCAGACTTGGAAATCTCACTTTAGTTGATTAGTTGTTGTTGAGATCGTGATTGGTGCTACTCAGTTGCTATTAAGCACTTGTTTAAAAGAACTGAGTAGCTGAGCAAGTTTTCTCTTTTTCTCAGATCGTAGAGTTGAGCGTTGAGTGTCCTTGTACATTTTTGTTGAAATGCTTGCATATCTATCTCATCTGTCTATGTTCTGTATATATGTGATCTCTTTAAATCTATCCGTTGAAGTCATCTGATGAGCCATTAAATGCGTTTGACATTTCTGAGCTTTGATGGCGACATTTCTGCACATCTTCTGAATTGCAATCTGGCCCACTGACACAGCACACTGCTTTCTCACCTAACACCTGAAAAGGTGTTTTCCTCTGCCCGATGGTCATTTTCTTAGCTTCTTGAATACGTTTCTTTTAATCAATACTAAGGATATCTTTTGTACCATTGGGACTGGTGATTACTTCAACGTTTATAACCCATTCCACATTTGTTGGAATTTGTTTCCAAACAAGAGATAGGGCTCGGTGCTTCTAACACAAGACGGATGATACTCTATGATACATATCATGGTGTCTTGCCATATTTGTGCTTGGTCTGAATAGAACACTACGATTTCTTTCAATAGTTTTGCATACTACAATCTTCACTTTCTCGTTTTGCAGACTCTACATTTCCGAAAGCACACTACGATCTCAGAGTTAGCTTCGGCAAACATTTGGACCACTCTATGATTACTGGAGAGGCCCTTCAAGGCAAATATACTACGATCCTGCCTTAGCTTCTGCATTCAGTTGATCAACCGGATAGACTACGATTTTCTTCAAGGCCTATCTATTTCTTTTTAGCCATAGATCAACCTAACTTATTTGATCTCTTTCTCTATACAACTGAACATTAAAGGCTAAGATCGACGTAACAATTTTTATCTATCACTAAGTCCTTGTACATATATTCCTCGAAGGACTTTACACATAATCATGAGCATTTACAATAAACATCAAATCACAAAATGCATTCTTCCAACATAGTTGACTACGGGTTTAATTTCAAATCTATTCATGTTCACTGTGATAATACAAGTGTTATAGCTATAACTCATAATCTTGTCATGCATTCTAGGACAAAGCATATTGAGATAAGATGTCATTTCATTAGGGATCATGTTCAAAATGGAAATATTTATCGTCACTATATCCCAACTGAAAATCAACTTGCTGGTGTGTTTACAAAACCTTTAGATGAATCCAAATTTAATAAGTTAATAAGTGAGTTAGGAATGCTTAATTTACAACTATAGTACTATCTTCTAAAAAATACTAACTTTGCAGGAAAAAAATTCATTAACCGATCGTGGAGTAATACTCATCGATCGTGGACTTCAGAAGAAAACACAAACTCGGGGGGAGCTAAGGGCAATATAGTCTTATCCTCCTAACTAAAATTTCGTGACCCCACTCAGCGAAAATTTAAAAAAGGAAGTTTCAAACACTCTTTAAATCACCGTTTCTTAATTTCAAACTCACATCTGAATTTCAAACGCTCTCTCTCTCCCTCGCTAAAATCCTAGATTTGAGTTACAGAACACTCAGTTAATTTCGGTTGTTTCAGGAAAATCAAATAAATCAATGGCATCTTCAACCGTGATTCCTGGACACCAGCTATGCTTTGAAGAATTCAAGAATGCCGAGCCAAAATATCACGGAATCCTCTCTCTTCTGAAGAAAATAGGACTGTAAGAAGCTCTGGGGACGAGTACAAGGATCTACCCCAAATTGGTGAAGGAGTTCTACACCAATGGAGTTTACAAAGACGATGTCCTTACTACAAAGGTTAAGGATGTGACTATTCGACTGGAAGCTGTTGACATAAATCATGCCTTAGGTTTTAAATCTAAGGGCGTTACTTCTTTAAGCTTCATCGACCTCAAGGAGGGACTAAAGAGAATGCATCACGAAAAGAACCAAAATCTGAAGGGGTATAAGAAGAAAGAGTTTCCCCAAAAGTACAAGTTTTTGGCTGACATTGTTGGGAAATGTATTTGTTACAAGAATTCTGGCCACGATTCTGTCAAAGAGGTGAAACTAAAGCTCATGATAGCAATCTGCTTTAAGTCTCAGCTAAACTATGGAGCACTTCTTTGGGAGTAGATTATGAAGTGGATTCTTAGCTCTTAGAAAGAAAAGAGTACGAGAAAAATGTTCAATGGAAGATTTCTCAGCATTATTCTCCAAGCAGCTCTGGGAAATAATATTGAAGATCGTGAAGGTGAACCTCTGAATGCCAACAAGAGAATGACCCAACAACTCTTTGTAAACTGGAAAAGGAATCTAGCTGAGAATGTGAAGAATTATCGATCTAAGTCTAATGAAAGGACTAGGGAGGTTATGAAACCTTTTCTACAAGAAAACTTATCTGTTGTGAGGGAAGTTGAAGAAGAAGTAGACCAGGAGCTCTCTGCTCTGGTCAGAAGAAGCAAGGGAAAGAGAAAGTTACATACTATTATTCAGATGGCAGAAGAGCCTCAAGGATCAACAATCGAAGTACCTCAAGGATCTGATCTTGAACTCTCTAGCCAATCTCTTGCAAAGGAAATTTCTTAAGATGAAGATAAGCTCAAGATGAAGATCAGATCAAGAAGAAGAATAAGAAGAAACAAACTGAAGAAGAAGTTGAAGAAAAGACGACTTTGTCTCAAATGCTTTCAAAGAAAGGAAAACACAATCTGCGTTTAAAGAAGTCCTCCCTGATCATGATCATGGAGAATACAAGCACGCCGATCGTGGAGTCAAGAATTGTCAGCCAATCAGAAGAAAATATTGGGACAACAACTCAGCCTAAACAGATAAGTGTTGCTGCAAATGAATAAATTAATGGAGAGATAGCTGAATCTGAGCCTAGAAGAGTGAAGAGAAAGCTAATTAAAAAGGCCGATCTTGAGCTTAAGGAAGCAATGCTGAAGATTAAGGAAGAAGAAATGAGAATGATGGAACAGGCTAAAAGGACTGAGTCTTCATACTCTAGTTCTCACAATGAGTCCTTGGATCAAACCAGGATCATTGAAACTGTAATTGCCAACATCGACAATGCGGTTAGTCCGACTGCATCAGACCAAGTATGTATTAATACTGAAGAGGATCAACAAGAGAATACTAATCAAAGAGATGCTCATATTGAGGGGGAGATCTTCAAAGTTCCTGAGCCGGCAAGTGCTCCAGCTGAGGGGGAGAAATCAGGAGCTCATCATAAAGCCCCATCTGCCCCTCAAGAAATGATATAGATTCTTGATGTTGAAGATGAAAGGGAAGAAGAGGAAGGAGTTAAAATTATTGCCGAGTATAGAAATGAAGAAAGGAGCATCAATTATAACCGAATGTTCTCCTGCCTGCCCATGATGCCCTTCCACAGAGTCCTACTTCTCAATTCTTGGGATCATATGTTCTGGACATTCAAAGCCTATCAAGCAGTATATGTGATTGCCCAAGAATACCCAAGGAACCTCAATTTTGCCAAAAAGTTAATTACCAATCATGTCTCTTCTATCCATGAACAAAAGTTATACTTCATTACCACTTCCTTCAAGTTAAATCACTATCCTTTATCAAATTTCCATCAATTTGATAAATTGCATAGGTGGATCGACGTTATTTCTAATCCACGAAACCAATTTCCAGTTACAGAGTCCCAACACTCTATGACTGATGAACCAAATGAATCACCCATTCCAATCGGTGTACATCCTTCTCACACCACGATCATAGACCTTCTTGACACTACTACGATAGATCAAAATGACAACTCATCTTTTGACCAACCAATAAATGACTCAATAACTCATTATAATGTTCCTTCGTCCTCCAATAACTATTACTTCAATCTAGCTCTTGCTCTCTTAAACATGCAAAAATAGAAGACAAAAACCTCCCCTTCTGACATTCAGAAAACAATCGACCATCTCTCTCTACTTCCCACCAAGGATGAGTTAACTGAAGTTTCAGAGAAAATGGCCAAAGAGATGGAAGAAAACCTTGAGCCCCACTCTCTTATTATTCATCAACGGTTTAACAACTTGATCGATGCCGCCAATACTCTTCCTGGAAATTTGGGATCTGAGCTCACCAAGAGATTAAAGGCGATTATAAAGGAGATGATATAGAGCAAAAAGGAAAGGGATCAACTTCACTTCCACACTACGAACAAACATAAGGAAGTAGTTCTCCTTCTTCAAAAGACTCGGGAGGCACAGAACAAGCTCGTTATAGAAAATCTCATAAGCATGCGTTCATCCCTGACTGAATTTAAAGAGTACCCCTTAACTCAGATAAAGCAAATAGATGATCTCTTGGCCATCATTCATCAACAAAAAGTTGAGACTAACACTATAGTCTAAGAGAATCGCAATGACATTACCTAGTCGCGTACTCAACTACACGAACTGGTACAAGGAATGAGTCGTCTATCTCAAGAAATTAGAACCTTAGATGCTGACATAAAGGGGGAGAATACCGAGAAAAGTTAAGGGAAGTCATGATCCCACTCCTTTCACACTGCAAGGAGTATCTCACACTGGCCTAAGCATGCCTACTGGAGATCTTGCCTTCATGAACAGACATGATCATAATGATCCTCTGGAGTAACATGAGATTGAAGAAATTACAAGGCGAAATGAGGCTAGCAGGAAAAGGAGGGATACGAATATCCGTATCCTCCAAGATTCAAGAAACCTAAAAGATAAATTTCTATCTGGGAGTTGTCGTTTACACTCCTAAATTAACCTCACTTTCACTTTACAAATTCAAACAATTAGCACAATAGTAAGTAAGGATCGATCCCACAAAGAGTGATTTGTTTTAGATTTATCCTATGATTACTAATGAAAAGGGGATTTTGAATTAATTAACTAACAAGAATAAAATACTAAGAATAAACAATGAATAAAAAGCTACAGTTCTTCAGTTCAGTATCACCTTTTTACAACAATAGATTAATAGTGTAACATTATTTACCCTTCAACGAAACTAATAGCCCTAGGTAACAACAAGCTCTGATGCCCGAAACTCCCCTTAGATTGTCACTCAATGAAACAAACTCTTCACAAGATTCTAACCATTATATAACCTAGAACAAGCTCTCTAGATTTAATATAACAACAGCATTAAGAATTAAGGAATTAGACTATTCCAAGAACAAACACATAAGCTCATATTGTTTAACTTGTCTTCTGATAATCATAGCAATACTAAAAAGATTGCCCACAATCAGGTATTACTAATTACTAGTTATGATTAGGAACAATATCAATTACACGTAATATTATTCTTTGATCTAACATATGATATTCGTTAACCAAATCAATCCTACAGAAATCAAATCAATTAAGCCCAATAGCATTCAGAAATTAAATTAGATTATGAAGAATGAATTTCATGTGAGAAGGAATAAATAATGAATACTCAATTAACCATTAAATATAAATAAGGTTCAACATCCCTTAGAACTGAATAAAAAGAACTTAACTCATGTCTTTAATCCTCCAATGTTGTAGATGACAGAATGTAGTAGATGATTGAATGAATAAAACCCTGACTATCATCCTCTATTTATAATGCTAGAAAAAGTCTTAAATCCTGTGGGAATTAGAAATCTAAATCCTAAAAGGAATTACAAATCATAACTAGTTTTCATAAAGAAAAAGAATCTAACTTCGAAATAAATCTTAGTCTAAAAGATATCCTAAATCTAATAGAAATATCAATCTAATTCCATGTAGAAATCTACCAAAATCTGCTTTTAGAAACTTTCCAAAACTCCAAGATTTCCCAATTTTCCCGCTCAAATTCGCCCATATTTCCTGCTACGACGTCCTTTGGTAAAATGACCATAACCTTTGATCCGGGAGTAGTTACGGGGCCTATCAAATCAAAGCCATCGATGAGATCTACAACTTTCGTTCTTTGAGAATTGACAGATTCTGGTTGCATCAAGGTCGAAATTAGACTCCAAGTGACTGTTGTGTAAATTGCAACTTCCAAACTTTGAGGTCCAACATCCGTTTGGTAAAAAGATCATAATTTTTTCATATCAACTTCGATCAAGACGATTCAAGATGTTTCGGAAAGCTAAGGAAGAACTCCACAATAAAATCCAAGTCCCAAGCCAAGACCATGCATCTAACTTAATGCTAAAAACCCTGCAATTTTCCCTTTTTTCCTCATTTCAACTCCAATTCTTCCTGAAATCATTAAACACCTTAATAAGCTCATATACATATGAAACATGTAATAAAACTAAACATAAAGGAATCAAAATAAATGAATAATATGAACTCATCAAATTCCCCCATACTTATCCTTTACACGTCCTCGTGTAAAACAAAAGTTTGATTTCTAGAAAAAAATTATTCAACCATTATGTCAAAAGGTTTCAAGATACAAATCATGACTTTAAACACTAAACTCACAGAAATCTAATCAATGCCTCATCAGTTAACTCACAATGAAAAACCTTACCATTTTACCAACGAACTTCATTAAATCAACCTGTAACCACATAAAAATCTTTCTTACAGTCCACATACTTACTCAACTTGAATATTATGGAACAAAAACGGTGCACACCGACTCACAACCAAGAACAAATTTTCCTTGCTTTTTAATTTTTTTATAGAAACTTTTCTTTAGCACAGATGAATGTATTTTCATGTTTTTCTCATATTTTCTTTTCTTTTCTTGACATGTGCAATGTCTTATTTTCTTAGGCTTTTCAGAGTTACCCATGTAGTGAACTTTCCACCAACAACTCCAAACCAGATGATCTTAGGGCACTGGGTGTAGAGACACCCCTAGGGGTTACTTATTCAAGTAACAAAGGCCACAAAAGTCGACTAGTCAAGCTACTTTCATCCATCACACTTTTCAGCGTGAATATTGATGCTTCCCAAGGCTTGGATACCAAGTTATTTCGCACAATTGACATTGAAGCGGATTTTCAATTTTCATTTTTTCCTTCTCTTCTTTTCTTTTTTTCATTCATCATTTTTTTCACATGGTTCTGCAACAACATAAGCAAGTTAAACAGTTCTAAGTCATGAAATCAGTGCACATAGACAACTCCACAAATAACTTAGCCAAATAAACATGCTTCTCATATTCAAGTACTCATGTATCATAAATTCAATTTAAATCAATTACTATGAATCATGGCTTAGTTTTCATCATTTATCAACTAATTAAGCATCAAGCAGAATATGGATTTTAGCACCGATTTTCAATCTTTGACTTTAATCTTTTTAACACATAGCCAAATAGAATCATGAAACCAAAATTTTCAAAAGCATCAATTTTTCAAATTCTTCATCAAAATTGGATCAATATTCCTAAATCTCCCCCCCCCCCCCACACTCAAACCTTACATTGTCCCCAATGTAAGAAAATCATGTAAAGAAAAAAATACTACTAGCTAACATGCAATAAAAAAACTAAAAGTAAAGGGATAGAAAAATACAATATGAGATCTTGGGTTGCCTCCCAAGCAACTGCCTTGTTTATTGTCATTGGCTTGACATCATCCTTCTCATCCTATGTAATTGGACTTGTGTACTTCAAGTGGACTGGTAACAGTTTCAATTTATTAGGAGCATCCTTCAGATCCTGATTTTTCTCTATTTCAACCATCAAATCCTCCTTGTATAATTGTATTTGATCAAAAGATTCCTGTACTATAGAGTCAACAACGTTAGTAAAAAATAGAATCAACAATATCAAGATACATTTTAGTCTCATATGCGTTGGATATGTGCCTTATCAAATTCTATAGTTAAGGTCCCATGGTATGTATTATGTAGTGTTTTTGTTGTTTGCACAGCTGTATCACCAATATCCTCTTTGTAAAGATCTGCAAAACTTATCAAATTTCTCTCCTTTTTTGTTTGTTCATCCTTTTTCAGACTTTGAATACCTGATTTCTTCTTCAAATTCAGTAGTAGCCTCAAGCACTTCCAACTGGTTTCCACTAGTGAACTCTTCATCACCTTTAAGTTCATGTTCCCTATTCACCATTTCTTCTAAGAATTTTTCATTAGACTCTGTATACCACGTTGAATTTTTTCCAACTTTTCAATTCCTTGTTAGAACTTGGGGAAAAGGTAGTTTCGGTTCATAAGTTGAAAGACATGAAAATTTGTGCTTGAGTATATCACTGCTGCCTATTTCAGTATTGTCGAACTTGCTTTGTATTAACTTTCCTTGTTGTTGATCCTCTGCACCACATCTCAATGTTATGGCACTTACATTTTTAATAGTTTAAGAAAGTGACCTTCCTACTGTGGTTGCAAGCTGACCAACTTGGTCCCTCAGATCTTGAACAGAAGTTCTTGTCTCCTGCTGGAATTGTTGTGTCTTACTCATGAACTGTTGTGTTTGGTTCATGAATGCCTTGAACATATCCTCCATAGATGTCCCAAAATTGACATGTACTTCTTGGTTTTCTGTGTGGTACTGAGGTTGAGCTTGCTGAAAACCTTGAATATTCCTTGCAGCCATTTGTCGAACTATAGCAGTTAATTCAGAAACCTGTTGCTCAAGATTACAAGTGCTCACTTCCTTTACCCTTTGTGATGTATGAGTCATCCTAGTACCATAATGTTATGAGTTGGCAGCCATAGTTGTAATTAAGTTCTTTGCAGCGTCTGGAGTTCTGTCTAACAGTGCTCCTCCACTAGCCGCATCGATCATACTTCTTTCCATTGGTAGCAACCCCTCATAGAAGTACCGGATCAAGTGATGGTCATCAATTCCGTGAGGTGGACAATCGGAACACATCTTCTTGAACCTTTCCCAATACTCATAGAGAGTTTCTCTATTGAATTTCCTGATTCCACATATCTCCTTCCTTAGGTGGGCGACTCTTGATGCAGGAAACTACCTCTCCAAGAATAGCCTTTGCATATCAGTCCATGATCGTATTGATCCTGAAGGTAGATAGTATAACCATTCTTTAGCCAAATCTGCTAATAAGAATGGAAAAAGTCTAAACTTGATCTGCTCCTCTGCCATTCCTTGTAATTTCATCGTGGAACACACCACGTGGAACTCCTTTAGATGCTTATATAGATTTTCACCTATAAGACCACAAAAAGTAGGCAAAAGATGAATTATTCCTAAGTTAGGTTCAAAAGCAACATCTAAAGTAGGATATTCAATACACAATGATGATTGATCAAGATCGAGAGTAGCTCGTTCTTTTAAAGTCCTATTATTGTTTGGCATCGCCATCTTTTCCTCCTCAAGTGATGGAACAAAAGATTCTTTTGTATCTGCAATTTTCTTTATCTCTTGATCAAAATTTAGGTCAATAGAGTGAAAGGATTGAGTCATAAAACACGAAGAAAAAGAAAATAAGAAAAAAGAAAAACGAAGAATAAACAAAAAAAATAACACTCCCCGGCAATGGCGCCAAAATTTGGGAGTTGTCGTTTACACTCCTAAATTAACCTCACTTTAACTTTATAAATTCAAACAATTAGCATAATAGTAAGTAAGGATCAATCCCATAGAGAGTGATTTGTTTTACATTTATCCTATGATTTCTAATGAAAAGGGGATTTTGAATTAATTAACTAACAAGAATAAACTACTAAGAATAAACAATAAATAAAAAGCTTCAGTTCTTCAGTTCAGTATCACCTTTTTACAACAATAGATTAATAGTGTAACATTATTTACCCTTCAATGAAACTAATAGCCCTAGGTAACAACAAGCTCTGCTACCCGAAACTCCCCTTAGATTGTCACTCAATGAAACAAGTTCTTCACAAGATTCAAACCATTATATAACCTAGAACAAGCTCTCTAGATTTAATATAACAGCAGCATTAAGAATTAGGGAATTAGATTATTCCAAGCAACAGACACATAAGCTCGGATTGTTTAACTTGTCTTCTAATAATCATAGTAATACTCAAAAGCTTGTCCACAATCAGGTATTACTAATTATTACTTATGATTAGGAACAATATCAATTACACGTAATATTATTCCTTTATCTAGCATATGATATTCGATAACCAACTCAATCCTGCAGAAATCAAATCAGTTAAGCCCAATAGCATTCAGAAATTAAATTAGATTATGAAGAATGAATTTCATGTGAGAAGGAATAAATAATGAATACTCAATTAACCATTAATTATAAATAAGGTTCAACATCCCTTAGAACTGAATAAAAAGAACTTAGCTCATGTCTTCAATCCTCCAATGTTGTAGATGACAGAATGTAGTAGATGATTGAATGAATAAAACCCTAACTATCATCCTATATTTATAGTGCTAGACAAAGTCCTAAATCCTGTGGGAATTAGAAATCCAAATCCTAAAATGAATTATAAATCATAACTAGTTTTCATAAAGAAATAGAATCTAACTTCGAAATAAATCTTAGTCTAAAAGATATCCTAAATCTAATAGAAATACCAATCCAATTCCATGTAGAAATCTGTCAAAATCTACTTTTATAAACTTTCCAACTCCAAGATTTCTCAATTTTCCCGCTCAAATTCGCCTATATTTCCTGCTATAACGTCCTTTGGTAAAACAACCATAACCTTTTATCCAGGAGGATTTAAGGGGCCTACTACCTATCAAATAAAAGCTCTCAACGAGATCTACAACTTTCATTCTTTGAGAATTGATAGATTCTGGCAGCTTCAAGGTCGAAATAGGACTCCAAGTTACTGCTGTGTAAATTACAACTTCTAAACTTTGAGGTTCAACGTCCGTTTGTTAAAAAGATCATAACTTTTTCATATGAACTCTGATCGGGACGATTCAAGATATTCCGAAAATCTAAGGAAGATCTCTACAATAAAATCTAAGTCCCAAGCCAAGACCATGCATCCAACTTAATGCTAAAAACCCTGCAATTTTCCCTTTTTCTCATTTCAACTCCAATTCTTCCTGAAATCATTAAACACCTTAATAATCTCATATACATATGAAACATGTAATAAACTAAACATAAAGGAATCAAAAAAAATGAATAATATGCACTCATCACTATCTTTATTTGATGTATCGATTTTGAACTATAATTTTCTTGAAAAACATTAATAAATTCATGATTATCTTCTAGAGATTCAGTTACTCACTAATCATTAAGTCATGTTTATTTTCAAGCAAATTGCATTATAAATTGATGGTATGATGCAAATATACTTGGCTATGTTAACATCAAATAGGGGGAGATTGTTGGGAGTTGCATATTTAAATTTGATGTTAAAATAAATAAATGTGCATGCATTATTCACATTGTAAAGTCCTTATTAGATCATATGTGCAAGTACTTAGATTAAAGATTAAAATTTTTAGGTTGATCTGAGCTTAATATTTATCTTTCTGTAAACCTCTTGTAGTAGAAAGATCAAACTTGTTAGGTTGATCTTATGAGTTGTAATACATAGGCAAAATAAAATCGCGGAGATTGCAAAAGCCAAAATCATAGTCTGTTGAGCAAGCCTATCAGAATCGTGAAGAAATTTGGTGAGTGCCTGTCAAGTTAAGTCAAAATCGTAGGCACTGCTCTAAATCGTGGAGTCTTCAAAACATTAGGATCATAGTCAATCAAGCACTGTCAATGCTAAGGCAGAATCGTAGAGTACTCTATTATTCTCATCAAAGGCAGTCAAGTATAAATCGCCTGCAAGCACTTATCATCAAGACCACGATCGTAATGCTCATTAGTAAGCATCAAAATAGTTGAAGATCGATTTTGATAAACAAAAATGCCTGACATCATCAACTGACATTTGAACGTTGATATGATTGAGAAACCCAATGCCCTCACCAACAACCTTGGTTGAATTGAAGAATTAAAAAGTAAGAAGAAACGTGTCTACCAACTAGTCTACTGATAGTGACGTTTCAGAGGTGTTAAGTGAGAAAGCAGATTGTTGTGTCAGGCAAGTCAAAAAGAAGCTTTCACATATGGATGTCAACATCAAAGTGCTCAGAATGTTCAAAACATTAAATGCTCAAACTGAAGCCTCTCAACAGGAAGATTTCAAAGGCTCCTATATAAGGCTAATAGATTGAAGATGTCAAGTAAGCAAGAAACAAGAACGTAAAAGAAAATCACAAGAACATCTGACAAATCTTCACTCCATGATTCAGCTAAATCTTTCTTCGCTACTAAGTTCATCAGAACTTGGGTTTAAGGAACTTAGTAGCACAACAACAACAACCTCAACTAAACTCATTGTAGAGCTGCCAAACCTGCTAGGTTTGAAGAGTAATTAGTGTACTAACATTCCAAGTCTGCTAGGCTTGAAGAGTTCTTTGTGAACTAGCTTTCCAAGACTGCTGGTCTTGAAGGAATCTCAGTGATTCGAAGATTGTATCAATATCCTCAGTGGATTTCCTACTCGTGGAGTAGAAGAGTGGACTAGGAGTCTTGAGTGCTCTGAACCACTTAAAACACTGTGTCATTTACTTTTAGTCTCTTTAACTGTTATATCTGCTATAACTACTGTTTGATTTATAACATTGATTTTATCTTAAGGGGGATAACTAAAACATATATTCTAATGTGCTTAATTAATCATTTAATTAATAAATCTGTTAAGTTACTCTTTGAAAAGAAAATTTTAAAATATTTATTTAACCCCCCTCCCCCCCCCCCCTCCCCCCTTCCCCCTTCCCCCTTCCCCCTTCTAGATAGCTTTTGTGCCTCTGGGAACTAACACATTGGTTTCATTCGTTCTAGTACATCTCCTTGGGATGCTCCTATTTTATTCGTAAAAAAGAAAGATGGGAGTATGCGACTCTGCATTGAATATGGGGAGTTAAACCATGTCACCGTCAAAAATAGGTACCCGTTACCTCACATTGATGACTTGTTTAACCAGTTGCAAGGTGATCAATTCTTCTCAAAGATCGATCTTCGTTCTAGGTATCATCAGTTAAAGATAAAATTGATGACATTCCAAAGACTGCTTTCAGAACTCGATACGGGTATTATGAATTCCTAGTCATATCTTTTGGATTTACTAATGCTCATACGGCCTTCATGGATATGATGAACCGAGTATTCAAGGAATATTAGGATCGTTTTGTGGTTGTCTTTATTGATAACATCCTCATTTACTCCAAAAGACGTGAAGTTCATGAACAACACTTGAGGTTGATACTCCAAAAGCTTCGTGAAAATAAGTTATATGCCAAGTTAAAGAAATGTGAGTTTTTGCTTGAGGAAGTAGCATTCCTTGGGCACGTGATATCGAAACATAGAATATCAGTTAACCCGGCGAAGATTGAAGCAATACAAAGTTGGGAGTAATCTAAGTCAGTAACCGAAATACGTAGATTTTTGGGCTTAGCTGGTTATTATCGGAGATTCGCGGAAGGATTTTCTCGAATCGCCACCCCATTAACTCAGTTGACTCAAAAAGATACTCTAAAGTTTCTAAGAACTCAAGAGGAGACTCATTTCAGCACATGTTCTGACAATACCATCAGGTTTGGATGGATTTGTCATCTATATGATGCTTTAGGCAGAGGTTTAGGATGTGTTCTCATGCAACATGGGAAAGTCATAGCCTTTGTCTCATGACAACTCGAAGAATATGAAAGGAATTATCCAACTCATAATCTACAGTTGGCAGCAGTCGTTTTCGCGCTAAAGATCTGGAGACACTACATGTATGGGGAGAAAGTGGAGATCTATACAGACCATAAAAGCCTCAAATATTTCTTCACCCAAAAGGAACTTAACATACGGAAATGACGTTGGCTTGCGCTATTGAAAGATTACGACCATACCATTCAATACCATCCTGAAAAAAGCGAGCGTGGTAGCTGACGCGTTGAGTAGAAGATCGTATGCAAGTAAAAGTGCGATATTGTCAACACAAAGACCCATTTTGTATAACTTACAAAGGATGGAGATAGAGTTAAAAACTCCAGAGACCCACGTGAAGATGGAAAATAAACGAGTAGTACTGACTTTAATTGATAAAGTTAAAGATGCTCAAGCTACAGACTCGGAGCTGATGAGTATGAAGAAAAAAGTACAAGAAGGTTCTATTCCAGAAGCAAGAATCGACGAAGAAGGAATACTTTGAGTCAACTCCAGACTTTGTGTTCCTAACGACTCTGATTTGAAGTATAAAATTATGATGGAAGCACACAACACACCGTTTATAATCCATATTGGGAGTACCAAAATATATCGTGATCTTCGACATACATTTTGGTGAAGCAATATGAAGAGAGAGATCACAGAGTTTATCTCAAGGTGTCTAACTTGTCAACGTGTCAAGGCGGATTATCAAGTGCCAAAAGGTCCATTGCAACCACTTAAAATTCCATAATGGAATTGGGAACACATCAACATGGATTTCATTATGAATCTTCCCAAGGTTTCTCAAGGCATAGATGCAATTTGGGACATTATCGATAGATTAACCAAGTCTGTTCATTTCTTACCTATACGAGAAACTTATTCACTTAAACATCTTGCTCGTATGTACATAAATGAGATTGTAAGACTGTACGGTATGCTAGTTTTAGAAACTTGAAATTTTGCATTCCTATTACTAACCCTACAGGAGGGCAGAATCGTCTTCTAGAGATAAGTTTTCAATCTCGGAGACAACCCTTGAGAGATTCAATTCCAACCTCAGAGATAACTCTGAGGGATCCAATTCAAGTTCCGAAGATAACCCCCAGAAAAGTCAATTTCAACCCCGGAGATGACCCCGGGATACTCAGTTCAACCCCGAAGATAACCCTGGGAGGTCAAGCCAACCTTAGCAATAACCCTGAGGACATTCACATTCAACAGCAACCCAATCTCAGAGATAACCCTGAGAAACGACTGCTACATCTATGCCAAAGCCGAAGATAACCCCATTGGGGGTAAAATTATCATTTTGCCACCTCAACATCACATTCACGTCATCTCAAACACAATTCAATCCACAATGCGTACCAAGGTGTCCCACAAGAACCATAGCTCAAATCCCGAGTGACAACTGCACAAGAGAGTACAATAGATGGACTTTGAAGACTTGGAGATCTGGTCATGGACACATCATCCTGGCTTCATACATCCTCTAATCCCATGTCATTGTGTAGCTCTCGACAATAGCATTCTGAAAAGGTACATCACTCCTTTATCGGATTCCCGAATTGAAAGTTATGAAGGTTCGAGTAGACAGTGCATAGCCCAAGTGCACGTACTTCGAGACGATGAGACCCGCATGGCCCAGGGAATCCCAGGCTACCGCAGGTTGACCCGTGACCATTTAGTCTTTAAATATGAGCTTTTGGCAGCTCATTTGAAAAAAAAAAGGAAAAATGAGAGAAAAATCTATCCATTTCAGCTTGTAACCCCTGCTAGATTTCTCTAAACTGAGTAATTCTTCTCTCTATACACTTGTAAGCTTGTGTTTTGTAACATACTGAAATTTAACCGGTGGAAATCGAGTTTTCAGGCGTCAAAAGCTATCTGAGGTCTTCTTGACAGCCCACTATAAGATTTTTTTTAGATTTTTAAGCTTTCTACTACTTTTATATATATATTTATATATAGTTCTATCAAGCCTGGAGTTTACTTCGTGGCCTTTTACTGCTTTTATATATATATATATATATATATATATAAAACGGTAAATGGCCACGAAGTAAACTCCTCGCCCGATGTAGAATGTAAATATATATATATATATATATATATATATATATATATCACTCTTATACAAATATCTGCTTTAACTGCTCTCATATTGTAGATATTTAATCTCTCAGCCTGCGGGCTAGATTTGCCTAAATCTGGCTATTTCTAACTTTGACCGGTTCAAAGAGACTAAACTAGAACCATTGAGGCTAGAATGGTTTAGATTTACTTAAATCTAGTTCTTTTTTCTAGCTTTTGTACATTTTGCTCTTTCATGTAAGCCTAGGAATCATGTGATCACAGATTCAGACTCTGAATCTAGATTCGATTCCCATGATAGACATTTTTCAGCTACAGCCAGCTTGTAAATCATCTACGGTGTCTGAATATCCTTAGATGGCTCTCATGCCCACAAGAAGTTTGGCATTGCTATGTATCTTATTTTCTTGAAGATGCCTCGCATCTCGAAAATAAAAGCAATCAAGTCGAACATAATAAAATGGAAGTATCAAAGGACTCAATTACTATTGAGCATAAGGGTTTGAAAAACCTGTTTTACAAAACTTCACTGCTATATCTTGTTAAAATTGAACTTTTATACAAAAGTCAAACCCTTTGTATATAGGTGCAAATGAGGCATAGCACTACTTCTAGATAATTGTACATAAGCCCTACACATACACACATACGCAGATAAAAGTTAATGAAAAGTGGCGGTAACCGTGTTATCACGTAAGTCGGGGGTGCCTAACACCTTCCCTTTGCTTAATCAAGCCCCCGGACCCTAACGAATCTCGATTTCTAAGACCAGTTAAACAGTGTCAAACCATTGGGTCTTTGTAAAAACCTTTTCTCGGTTGAGTTGGTGCAACCATTTAAAATTACCAACTGGAGACTCTGACAGTCAAATCGTCGACATATACATGTCGGACCTTTTCAAACTTGTTTTTTCAAACAAAACTCACCTAAAATGAGAACACCAAAAGACAAGAACAAAAGATGGACAATAAAAATCCCGACGTCGACACCAGTATCCATAGTTTTTGATCGAGACCCAAGATTCACTTCACTATTTTGGGTCAGCTTGCAGAAAGCTATGGGCATTGATTTACGATTCAATTCTGCATGTCATCCTCAGACGGATGGACAATCAAAAAGGACTATTCAAACTCTTGAAGATCTATTGAGACTTTGTGTACTAGACTTCAAAGGAAGTTGGGACAAGTACTTGTAATTGGTGGAATTTTTTTACAACAATAGTTATCAAGAAAGTATAGGCATGACTTCATTCGAGGCATTGTATAGACAAAAGTGTCGTTCTCCAGTATGATGGGACGAGGTGGGTGAAGCAACGTTGTTGGGACCAGAATTGGTACGCATGACTACGGAAAAGATTCAAATGATCCGGCAATGTATACAAACCTCACAAGATCGACAAAAGAGTTATGTCGATCTTCATCGAAGGGACGTGGAGTTCAATGTCGGAGATCATGTATTGTTACATGTTGCTCCATGGAAATGAGTTAAGAGATTTAAAAAGAGAGGAAAGCTCAACCCTCGATTCATTGGTCCATTTGAAATCCTCAATCGAGTAAGAACTGTGGCCTATATACTCGCCTTACCGTCAAGTATATCTCGTGTTCATAACGTTTGTCATATATCTATGTTACGTAAATATGTGAAAGACCCAGACCACATTATTGAACTAGAACCAGATGAGATAGTGGAATATTTAACGTATGAGGAGGTACCTGTCAAGATCTTGGATAAGAAGGAGCAGATTCTACGCTCAAAGGTTATACCTCAAGTCAAAGCTTTATGGAGAAACCATGATATTGAGGAAATGACCTAAAAGTTAGAATCCGATATAAAAACAAGGTATCCTCACCTATTCGAAATACTAGGCACGTACATCAATTTCGAAGATAAAATTTTATAAGGAGGGGAGGTTGTAAGACCCCAACTTTTTATGAATAAAGATTTAATTTTCTCTAAATATTATTTTGAATAGTAAGGTGTTGATTTGATATAATGTTATAGTTATCGGTGATATGTGAAAAGTTTACAAAGTAAGCAAGTTGTCATAAAATATTCGTTTGGTCAGAGAATATTCTTTTTATCGGGGAATATTCATACGACGGTCCAATCATTAGTGGACCCCACAACAGAATAACTGTTGAATATAGAAAGCGATAAAAATAACCTTTTCATAAAATAACAACAAGACTTTTTACCTAGAGAACCTATTGAAATACCGGTGATAAAGGTACAAAGAATCGTGTTATTCTACGATTGGTACTCGGTATTGCACAAAGATGTACGCCAGATTGCACAAGAGAATTACCAGTATTGCATAGTATCTCTAATTATTGATGCTTACATAAGAAGTCACTCAGCTTCATTCAATAATTGCCACAGTAGTTGCTGCATAGTATCTCATATTATTGATTCAATTATTGTCACAATATATTTGCACAATATTTTATATTATTAAATCAATAATTGAGACGACACAGATATTCATATTATTATTTGCATTATTAACAATGTCTAGAAAGTTCTGTCGAGGAAAGGGGTTATGTTATTTAATTGTGCGCCAATAAGGAGAAATCTTTATTGGAAAGCCCTCTCTTTCTTGGGAATGATCTGATTGTCAATATTTTGAGTTATAATATTAATGATGAATAATTGTTGAAAGATTAAAAATGTGTTTATTGAAAATAAGTAATTTGTGGTAAATATTTATTCAATTTTTGATATAAATAGAGGGATTTGTCATGAAGCGTTTGTTGTAAGTTTGACTTATTATTCTATAGACCCCCATATGCCAATTTGTCAAACCGTCGGTAGAAAATTGTCTCAGTTTTATTTTATTATTATTATAATAGTAATAAAACAGAAAACTTTTTATATAAAATAGAAAACTTTTTATAATATCTATAAAGTTGTTTGTTTTATTAGAATATAAATAGAATATATTATATTTTATATAAAGTTTTTGTTTTATTAGAATATTTTATTGCATAGTGTTGTATAGTAAAAATCAGATTTCGCCCGTGAAATTGTCTGTGAAAAACTTTATGTTCATCCGTGATTATTTTCTTAAATATTGTCTTGCCATTCTCCTATAAATAGGATGCTTAGTTAAGAAATAAAAATCACACCAAAATCAGAGAATTCTTCTTCCATAATATTTTGTGTATTTATTTCTAGTATAAGAATACTTCGAGTGTAGCTAATAGTGTAAGATTTTCTCAAGAATATCTTCGCTATACCAGTCAGATTTAGTCTCCTACTAAGGTAAAGGATGTTATTTTCTTCATACTCATAAGGGTTGTCATTATATTCCTTATTAATCTGTGGGAATAATCTGTCTACGTAGATTACCGCATGCCTAGTGAATAACCCTTCATATTCATTCTTTATTAAGTTGTGGTAATAATCTGTCTATGCGGATTACCGCATGATGGGTGAAAATTCATTTGCAATTTCGTATATTTTTTCATACTCGTATGAGATATCATTTCTTTTGTACTCGTCAAGGGATATCGTTTTCTTTCATATTTTTCTCTATTTATGGTTAAAAAAAAATATTATTGTTTATTTCCATAACCTTATTATTAAATGGTAAAAATTCCTGAAATTGGTAGAATATCCTTGAGTTTTGCGCTTCATCTAGTATCGTTTCACTGAAATATTTGTTTGAACCTTCTTATTAAATTTTAATATTTTCAGTCGGGGTACTATTTACTCGGGATACTATTCACAAGGAATTATTCACAACAAAATTGGTTTTTTTTCTGTCTAAATTATTTTTGATACATGAATATCATTCTTGAATTTTACTTCGCAATTAGTTATCATGTTGACAATTTGGACATTCTTGAACTCTGGATAAATTAAATTATAAATCTTTAATATTTATCCTTAATCTCACTTGATTCATTTTTTATATCATTGTCATCATCCTCATATTTATATTGTGCTGAAAGTCATCTTTAGCCCGTAGTGCAAAGATAGACTGTTGATTGGTATGATTATTGTCAGGAGTTGTGTATTGGTATAATCATGACCTTTAATGTATAGATAAAGGTTTATGGTGAAAGTCCTCTTTGTCCCGTAGTGCATATATGGACAGGTGTTTGGCATAATCATGATCACTGGTGATACAAACGAATATCTTTGGCCCAAAGTGCATAGATAATTCGTTGATTGGAAATAATTATTGATTGGTGTTACAGGGATAAAATATTGATGATGGACTTTTAAATCATAGAAGATAGTAGACATCATGATTTACTTGACTCTTCTAATAGATTGTTATTTCTGATGCAGTTGTTGATCTAAAACTTATTTTCTATTGTATTCTATTAGATTTTTCCTTGTTGAGGACTAAAGATAATTTATTCTACATTATCTTAGTCATAATATTCTTTACTGGGCTAGTTGAGCTCACCCTTTTCTTTTAATATAGTTGGGACTAGTCGAGGAATGGAGTGACGGTCCGAGATAGTCACTCTACCAGTCTTCATTATGTTGTAAAATAGTATGACAATAATTGTAATGAAGACTTAATTTAAGTATGGATATTATCGTATTATGTACAGTGTAATATTTGTATTCAAACTCACAGCTTATATGTTATCGTATTTTGCACGATAGTTGCATAAATGAAGTTTGTATTTGGATTTTGTAACATGTATTTTGGCGACTCAAAATGGGTCGTGTGGACCTATTTTTGGGGAGTCAAACATTGAGGTTGCTCATTTTGGGAATTGATTAAGGGATTGGATTAGTGACTAGAAGGACATGATTATTTGGGCATTACTTAAGTAACTAAGGGTATTTCTGGAATTTTTCTAAAATCACATGCCAAGCACAAGACCCAGACATGTGCCAGTCACGAGACCATTTTTCAAGAAACTCTATAAATACCTCCTTTCATTTCAATATAATGGACCTTTTGATTCTCTTTGAGCTGAAGACATTGAAGAAGACTCTTGAATCCTAAGAGTTTTGCCACATGTTACTCGAGCAATCGCTTACCTGTTCTTTTCTCCTCTTCAATCAATCAATCAAGACCGTACTCTTTGTGAATTTCTCTCTTTCTCAGTCAACACGAAACCCTAACCCTAGTAAGGTACAATTTCCTTACCTACAAGGTGTAATGTAGAAAGTTCTAATTCGACATCCAAAATTGAAAAACGAGATGTGTGAAGTTGAAATTATATTATGACATCTTGGGACGTGGATAATTCTCACATAAATATTAGAAATATCCGACCCATATATGTTCATATGAAATTACATTTTGATAAAAATAAAAAAAAAAAGTTAACATATTATATTTATGGTATTCTACATGTTTCTACTTATATTTCGATGTAGTATTTTACTATCATGCGTTAAGGTGACAATATAAATTAAATATTTGATGAATGAAATTTATAATATTTAATAAATAAAAATATGATAAAGTTAAAAAGAAGTAAAAAAATAAATAACGTATTTAAAAAAAAATAGAAACTACCCAAACAGGTGCCAAAGAAACACACTCGAGTCCCTTTTGCCTCACAAGGTTCGCTCAATATGTGATCGAATCTGTTCTGTAACTGCTTATAAGTTGGATAAACTAATTTATAATTAATTTTTATTACTTATTTAGGAGTTCGTATGATTTATTTTACGACTTATAAATTATATTTGAGGTAACAATTTATTATTTCTCAAAAAATAACATTTTAAAATAAATGAGTTTGATCAAATGTAATGACTCTTCTACTCTTATTTTAATTATCTTTATAATATATTTTAATTTATAAATTATTTTAATCATACACTTTTATAACTTATTTTAATTTATAAGTAAAAATGATACCAAACACTTATTTATAAATTATAACTTAAAATAACTTATAAGTTTTTTTACATTTTAACTTATAAGTCATTTTAAAATAAGTCATTTATAAGTATTTTAAAACTACCTGTGAGAAAAAAAATGCTACCGTCGTTAATACCAAAGCCCTCCACTTCTCCAATAAAAACACCTCCCTCCATTTTCTCTCTCCTAAAATTCTCACAATCTCCATACGATAGCATTTGAATTTACTCCAATTTATCATCATCACAATCCACAATGAAGCTGAAACAACCACCAAGCTCCGCCTCTAAAACCCTCACCGCCACCACATCTCAAGACGCCCGGCTCCTCGTCCGTGAGACGCTCCGAATCAGCGCCAACCTTGCCTCCGCTCCTCCGTCGTCGGCGGGGTTGGAGACCGCCGGATTGAGGCCAACGCCTTACGAGGCCAATTCGCAAGAGCAATTTGTGGATTCGAGCTTGAGATTGATTTGTAGCGAGGAGATCGACGGTCGCCGCTGGAATTACTTTGGCCAGAATTACGAGGTCAGTTCGAATAAGTTCAAGAAAGGGTCAATTCGTGCTGTCAGCTTACAGTATCCTAAAGCTCCTGTTGATGTCAGTCTCTCCTCTTTAATATATTATTGTATTTTGAATGGTAATTTATTTTTGTTATTTGCTCAAGCAAAATTTTACTTCTTTAATCTACTGTGATATGTTTGTAAATTGTTATATATATGCATTTTACTTTCTGCCGTGTTTGGTTTCATGTCATCTGCTATTTTCGAAACTATAATATCTATATTGCAAATGCAGGACCATTCACTTTTCAGTTCATTTCTTTTTTTCTTTTCCAGTTTGTTATTTTCTAATACTGTCAAAACTCGAAATGGAGAATCATACTCCTCCATCCAAAGATTTATTTTCCCCCCTTTCCTAATAATATGGTTTGCATAGGACATATATATATGGTTTTTCAAGTGAACTTTGAACGCTAAAGTTCTTTATTAGAAAAGAAATATTGAAAAAGTTATGTTGAAGTCCCATGCAAAACTATAAAACTTAATATTTGAAGAAATGTCAACAAAAAAGAAAAAAGAAGGATTTTTTTTAAGGACAGAGTGAGTATAGTTTTATAGTCTAGTCTACTAATAGTGGTAATTATTCTTGCACAAATAATTAGTAGTAACTAGTAGCACACACTTTCTATGTGCATATTCTTCATCATTTTATTGCAATGTTTATTTTAGACTGACTAGTTATCGATAATTATTTATAGGTAAGTCATAAGTGGGTGAATATAGTAGCTAGAAAGGAGTTAAGGGTAGTTAATTAGTTATTAGTGTAAAGTTATATTTATCCAATGGAGAGTTACACAGATAATTAATTTTGTTACACGAATAAAAACTTGCACAGATATTGAGTTTCTTAAGTACAATGTCTTGTGGTTTGCATCGAATATTTCTGCAGGAGTTGGTGTCATTCATAAGATCTTATGTAGTTCCAGAAGGTTTCCCTGATAGTGTCATCCCATCATATGTTCCATACATGACATGGAGAGCTTTGAAGGTACCATATTGAATATAATGTAAATATTTCCCCGAGTCTAAAGTTAGTTTCTTGCTCCCATAAACTCCAAATGATGATGCCATTATTCCCCTGTAGCATTTTTTTGGCGGAGCAATGGGTGTTTTTACAACACAAACCCTTTTAAATTCAGTTGGGGTCTCCAGAAACCAAGCTATACCTGGGGCTGTAGCTATCAACTGGATCCTCAAGGTATGGCTGATGTTTATACAGTTTGCGCAAGTTAGTGCCTAAATTTACTATTGCAATCATAAGTTGATACAATTGGTTTTCATATTGGGGTTGATGTCCGGCTTTGAGAAATGGAATTAATTGTTTGGAGCAATGCATCAGCTTCATGATGTATTCTTTGCTACTTGGAACACACTTCTTGGGTATTGTTTTCTTTGCTCAATTTGAATGTTTGGAACTCAACAATGAGTTTACTAATATCCCTTATTCTTTCTCGCTTTGTATTCCTTTGATATTTATTTATTTATTTTATAAAAAAAATAATGAGTTGATTGCTTCTTAGATTGAATATGAATTTCTTTTGTTGTCGAGATTTTTTTTTCTTCTTGCATAGTTGCTAAAAATAGGAATCCTAACACTTGAAAAGACTATACTGAACTCTCAAACCTAATGATTTATATTTTATAGAAAACAAGGTTTTATGATATAACTAGTGTCCAAGGTTTCCTGCAGCTTCTGCATTGCTTTACCGCCAAATAATCCATTTGAAAACTAATTCACAGCCAAATAATAGGTTCTAGGACTAGATCTCTCCTTCACATCAAATACTTGCATAGATTCTCCTTTTCTTCGTTTTCCTTTTCTTCCTTCATCCACTTTCCACAAGGTACACAATTATCCAAATGCAAAACGGCCTTGAACATTCGATTATTCCAGAAGCGACTAATTATAAGTCAAAAGTTTCAATATGCAACCTAATAGAGTTTGTTCCAAATAGCTTAGGAAACCAAGGAAATTGAAGATTTTAGTAGTGTGGTGATTTATTCATGTTAATTTACAAACTGAATGGAGACTTTGAGTAAAATCTGTTTGTGATTAATTCTTGTAATACCTATAAAAAAGTTCTTATTAAAATTGGAACTCAGGAAGATTGTTAGTGTCAAGTTCTTTTAAGATTTTACCGCTAATGGAAACAGATTCGTTGGTGCTTTCTTGTACTTCTTAATGCATCAGGCCTTCTAACCCATCTTTCAGAGTGTGCTAGAATGCTACTGCTGATATGCCATTCCATAAAAATAAAATCAATCTATATGTTTTGTCCGCAGGATGGCGCTGGTCGGGTTGGAAAGATGCTCTTTGCCCGCCAAGGGAAGAAATTTGATTATGATTTGAAACAGGTGACATTACTTTTAGATATAGTTTTTCACAAATGATTCTGCTTGATACCATCCCCCGTCACAAAATATAGGATCAATTTTGACTTTTTTGAAATGAATTTGAGATATTTTGAAATTCAAAATTAATATGAAATTATGAATTCATTTAATTTTAGATAACACAACTATTAAAATTGTAAATAAATTATCTAAAAAGTACTACTAGTTACAAGATTTATTGTTTTCAAAAGTTAAATGAATCACATAATGATGAATTTGAATATATCTCATTGACTTTAAAAAGTCAAAATTGATCATATTTCTGAAGGGAGGGAGTACAATTTTTGGGTTATGATCAAATCTTCAATAATGATGTCTTTCAGCTTCGATTTACTGGCGATCTTCTGATGGAGTTGGGAGCTGGTGTAGAATTAGCAACTGCAGCTGTACCGCACCTTTTTCTGCCTTTTGCCTGTGCTACCAATGTGGCCAAGGTTTGAGCTTTTCTTTATTTTTCTTATGCAAAATTAGCATGTGTGGGTGACATTCTTGTGGTAATTTTACATTTGTCTCCATTTTCTCTTGTAGAATGTCGCTGCTGTCACATCAACATCTACTCGTACCCCAATATACAAAGCCTTTGCTAGAGGAGAAAACATTGGGGATGTTACTGCCAAAGGAGAATGTGTTGGCAATATTGCAGATCTGGTATGTTTGTCCTATTCTTTCTACAGTTTTCTAAAGTCTTAGATTGTACCCACTACCAAGGACATCAAAACCAATGTAGCAAGAAGTTTTGGCTAAAATTTCTATTTTCTTTAGGCTCATAAGACCGACCTGCTGAAATACCTTGCTGAAAAGAGTTGGTTTTAATATAATCTGGCTCACTATTTCTAAGTAGAATTCACTTATTTTTCTGTTATTTCTATTAAGATAAATATTGATGTGTTGCTATTGCATGTGCTTGGTTATGCTTTCGAGCTACTAGTATTGTTGCCTGTTTAATGTTTAAAATAAAATAGCGAATCATGCTTATACAACACATATTATTGTGTTAGTGTTTGGTGGTGTAAATGTTTATAATTAGGCATAGTATATATTCCAATTGAAGCTAATTTCAGTGAATCATTTTCGCTGTGAAGATGGGTACTGGGTTGAGCATCATGATTGCAAAAAGAAATCCATCTTTAGTTACCACGTTTGCTCTACTCTCATGCGGATATGTTTTCAGCTCTTACCAAGAGGTTAGGTGTTCTCAGAATATTCATTTCATATTGCGTAAAATTTTATTTTATTTTTTGTTGAGAAGTTGATTGAAATTTTCAACTACGTTAATGTGTTGTTCGCCAGGTTAAATCTGTTGTATTGCATACATTGAATAGAGCCAGATTCACTGTGGCAGTAGATTCCTTCCTTAAGACAGGTTAGTTTGGGTGCTTTGTCTTCCTTTTTTTAATTCATTTTGGGACAGTGTTAGTCCATTCCCCCAACCATTAATTTTTCATTTAGTGACATGATATTGTTGGTTTTTCCTCTAAGGGCCGTCCTTAATGTGAGTTTCACCTACCACTTCAACTCGGCAGGCCCTGGGATATCATTTCAACTAGGCAGTGTTATCTTTATCTTTTTATTAAGATATGTTCTTATAATTTTAGTCTAATCCTATATGGTTCCTAAAGGTTCTTCCTACTGTCACCGTAGAATGAGTTCATGTATTTCGTAGTAGATTATAAAGATCCATGTCCACCTTTTGCCTTGCCTCCAATAGCATTGTGCCAATGTGTTATCCTGGTCTCATCTTTTGAAGCAAAGTTGGAGGAGTTTAGTAGTCAAAAATACATCAGACAGTATTTCCTTTTTGGGATGATTAATTTTATTATATATTCATCCTGCAGGGCGAGTACCCACATTGCAGGAAGGAAATGCCTTGGAAAATGTATTCAATTTACCGTGGTTGAAACACAGTCCTATCGTTCTAGGTACTTCTATCATTATGGCTTTCTTTTCCTTATTTCTTATGTGTTGACACACAAAGTTTCTGAATCTAGTGATTCTTTAGCTGTAACACAAATTTATTGCAACTTTTCAGGACCAAGATTCAAGGATGCATTCCAAGATGCGAACTCTTACCTCGCTATAGAGCCTGTTTTTGAGGTATAACTCCAGTCTTGGAGTGTAGAATATAAGATTCTTTTGATCTGGGACTTGCTGTTTCTCTTGCACACATCTGCAAGTGCATGTAAACTATTTTTTCTTAACTTGTTGCAATTCCTGTAATCTCAGAGAGAGAGATATGTCGTGACATATAATCCATCAAAGGTTAATATATATGCACTGTTCAAAGATCAAGCAAAACCAGATGACATTTTCAAAGCTGCTTTCCATGTAAGAAATCTGATCTTACTGTGTTATCTTTAACAAAAGAAGTTCGAGATTGTTATGGTTAAAGCTAAATTTGCTTGTGTTACAGGCTAATGTGCTTCTGCATATCATTCGTTCATCAAATGGGAATATGTCTTCCAAGAAACATCGTGAAAATGATCATTCAGTTTTATTGCCCTCTTCTGCTGATCTTGAAGCTCATATTGCAGAATCTTATAAGATGGTCTCAGCTTTGTTTGGCTCATTTAAGAGCAAAGGTAAAGAACAGGTAGGAGAAAGTACTTGTATCTTCCCTTAATTTATTAACATCTGGTGATTCATTTTTTGATTTTTGTTAGCAAAATGATTGCTGGGCTGATTACCAGCTTAATCCTAATGTGTTCCTGTTTGTCAAATGCCAAATTACAATAACGCTAGGGCGTGCAATGAAGATACAAAAATAAGACACTTATCTGTTGATGCTTGTCATGTCCAATTGTTTCACCTATTGCTGGGGTAACAGAAGTCGTAATATCTAGTTTCAAATTTGGCTGTAGTAATGAAATGTTATCTTCCCATCATGGTTGATAGGTAGGTAGGTGTCTTGAATGAGCTAAGGTTTACAGACTATGACTGAATTGATTCTTACCACATCCTAAAGTACACTGGCCGGTAGGCATGAATTTACGGTTGTGGCAAGTACTCCAGTTAACGGTTTGCTTTACACAAGTCAGCTATATGACTTGTTGCCTGCTCGATGATTTGCAATTGTTAGATATTACAAAAATTATACTCATTTCATGAAGCTAATGACTCTTATATCTTGCAGGGATGGGTGATGTCAGAATCACATCTTAATCCTGGCCGAGCTCGGCTGTGTGAATTGTTTAAGTGAGGTGTGTCAAACTCGTCGTGTCTACAACTTGGGATTGGATTTCAAGTGCTTAGATTGCTTCCTAATTGAAAACACTTGGAGAAGAGGTGTTGCACATGTAAGTGGGGGAAGCTTGCAGTATATGACTGAGCTCATGGTAACCACGGTTCCTGTGAATTGGTCAGTTCTCCATGGTAAGCATGTGATGCAACGAGTAAAGTGTTGTTTCTGCCTCGTCCAATGTATATTATGGAAATAAATGTATCAGTCTTAATAGATAAGCAAATTGTAATACATATATATATATATATAGGGTCAGGATGAGGTAAGGGATCCCTTACTTTCTTAAAATGAGGGACTTTTTTTTTTGCTTTTTTTTTTTAAAACAACTAAAAAAAAAAGTTTAATATTTTATGGAACTGAAATTTTTCATAATACTGATGTTTTGGGTGTGATTTAAGACGTATAACAAAACATGTATATATACAATTTGGGCATCTGTACCACCACTTTTTGGTATAGGTATTCAAAACACGCCCAAAACATTGTATTATGAAAAATTTCAGTTCCATAAAATATTAAACTTTTTTTTAGTTGTTTTAAAAAAAAAGCAAAAAAAAAAAAAAA